>PVLD010001074.1:0-53298 GCA_004027595.1 Dinomys branickii | reverse complement strand
GGCTAATCCCCTTCTATGTTCTCTGTAATTCTGTATTTCCTCAATCGTTTTTGTATTAGCAGAAGTGAAGATAACTTTATATTATACAGCATCCAGTGCTAATTCCGTACTATCTTCTCTGTAATTTGGTGTTTCCTTTAATGTTTTGTGTTAACTAATGTGAAGATAACATTATGTAATACAACATCCAGTGTTAATTCCCTACTATATTCTGTATAACTTTGTATTTTCTGTATTGTTTATGGCTTTTCTGGTTCATATGTCTCCATTCTTTTGTCTTTAAAATAAAATTTAAAAAAAAAAAAAGAGTGCAGGAAAGAGGTCCTACCCTGCCCCCGTGCCGCCATCTCATGCGCCCTGTGCGAGAGAGGAAGAGGGTGGCCAGACTACCAAATCCTAGCTGCTTGTGTGCCTTGCTTCCCCTCAGCACAAGGCAACCAAAATACCACCGTGACTGAGGACAAGACCAACGCCCGGGAGAGTTTCACTCCAGGACTGAAGTGTTACCCTACTGCAGAGTCAGCCTTGGAGAAGGTAAGAGCTAGACAGAGAGCTCCTAAGATGCCCCTAGAGGCTCAAGGTCAGGCCAGGAAGATCACGGGCCTGCATTCTGTGGGGAGGTCTGGCGAGTGTAAACTTTAGGACTGGATTTGAAAGGCATGGCTCTTCGCCTAGTGGTCTCCTTGAGCTTTTGCACTGCTGCCTATATTCAGCAAAAACTAGCAGTATGATTTACTAGGTCATTGTCTAAGAGTGTACACTAAAATCACATACCTCTCTGCTCTAGTTAAGGGTAGTTACATGGAATTTGTCAGTAACCAGTTTATATTCGATGCCACTATTTTCGTTCACTTTACTTCAAAGCAAGGAAACACACAAACATAGAAACAAGAAGACAAGGCAAAAAAATATCCCAAATACTCCCAACTGCAATGCCCCCCAAAGCCAATCCAGGGCGCCACTGAGAAGAAATCAAAAGCCACCCAGCAGAAATGTCTGAAAGGGCATCAATGGAGGTAACAAAAGAGTTCAAAAAGGTGCTTGGCAAATTCATAGAAGACATTACTAAACAAATAATGACCCAAGTGAAACAAATGATCAGCACATCTAGAGAAAACACTACTAAAAATTTAGTGGAGCTAAAGGAAAAGATGTAAAACATGAATACACACCACAGAAAAGAATGGGAACCTACACAAAAGTTCCAAACAGAAATCCAGGAAATTAAAGATATGACCGAAAGTATGGGGAGCAGAAGCAACCAGTGTGAGGACAGTGACAGATCTAAAAGATAGGGCAGAGGTTAGTGATCAATTAATGAAAGATACTTGTAAAAAAACAAAGGAACATGAAAAATAGCTCCAACCCATGACAGATGTCTCAAAGACTAATGTAAGAGTAACTGGAGTTAGTACAAAAGGTTTTTTATGTACTTTGTGCTGGCTTATAATTTTTTATTATTGTTATAAAAAATTTAACATATAGATAAGTGAGGCATATGGAATTCTGGATAGTCATGATCAGAAAAAAACAAGTCCATGCCACGTAATTAAAATACCAAAAATCCAACACAAGAACCGGATCTTATAAGCTATCAGAGAAAAGTAATGAAACAGGTATAAAGGAAAACCTGTCAGAGTTACAACAGACTTCTCAACACAAACTATAAAGGTAAAGAGAGCTTGGAATGAAGTGTCTCAAGCCCTCAAAGAAAGCAATTTCCAACACAGACGGACATATTCTGCAAAATCACCTTTCAAAACTGATAGAGAAATGAGATATCAATAAAGATATTAAGATATTACCATGAACTTCATGAGCATCAAGCAAATGCGCCAAAACATTCTCAAGGACATCCTAGAAAGAGCCAATGAAGATATCAACGCCACAAGGTCCAACAGAATGAATGAATCATGTCAGACTCACAATTAAATAGGAGGGAAAAAAGGCAAAACAGTACTGAGTAAATTCCATAATGAAAGGTTAATTCAATACTTACCAGTTATAACTATCAGTGTGAATGACCTCAATTCACCAATCAAAATACACAGATTAGCAGAATGGATTAAGAAACAAAATCCAATGATATGCTGCATATAAGACACATACTTAACACAACAATAAATGCATACACTAAAATTCAAAGGATGGAAAACAACATTTAATACAACAGGAACCCCCAAAACACTTTTGGCAGGAGCAGCTATCTATTTTCAGACAAAGTGGACTTTAAGCCAAAGCTGATCAAAAAAGACAGAGAAGAATATCACATATTGGTTAATGGAACTATTCAACAGGAACAGGTAATTTTAAAAACATATGCACCAAACCAGGTGCACCCAACTTCACAGAACAAACATTAATGCACATAAACAATCAGATAAACATCAATACCAAACATTAACAACAACAATAAAAAACACATCAATACAGTTACAGTGAGGGACCTCACTGCCTGACTGTAATACAGTCAGATCAAGTAAACAACAAAAAAATCAACAAAGAAATATCAGAGTTGAAGCAGACCTTCCAACAAATGGACTAAATAGACTAAATCTATAAAATGTTCCACCCGACAACAACTGAATACACATTCTTTTTCACCAGCAAATGGGACTTCCTCCAAAATATACCACATAATAGCACATAAATCATGCTTAAGTAAATGAAAGAATCAAAATTTTACCATGGATATTATCAGATAACAGTGCAACAACAGTAGAAATCAATAGCAAAGAGAGCCGCAGAAACTGGAAGACATATGGAAATTAAACAACACACTCTTAGCGGGACATGGCAGCTCATGCCTGTCATCCCAGCACTCAGGAGGCTGAGGCAGGATGATTGTTGTGAGTTCAAGGCCAGCCTGAGATACAAAGTGAGCTCAAGGCCAGCCTAAACTGCATAGTGAGACCGTGTCTCAAAAAGACCAAATAAATAAATAAATAAACAACACACTCTTATTAAATAGTCAGTGGGTCACAGAACAAATAAAACAGTTCCTAGTTCACACATGCTAAACAAGCACTTTATCAATTAAGGTATAACCCTACCCCTCATGGTTCAAAATTTCAGTGTGGGTTAGTATAGCCATGTAAATACATATAATTTACACCTCCAGAGCCTTGTTGCTTGTACCTTCTAGGCAGCATACACAGTTCATAGGGACTTTCAACTACATGTGTGGCTGGCCTGTGAAAGAATGCATAGCACTGGCTTACACTTATCTTTTTGGTCTACCTTAAATATTGCATTAAAACGTCTGTTACGCACGTACAAAGCCTAACCACTACCCTCCAGTATCCTAGCCGACATTTTCCAGTACCCTACCCGATATCTAACCTATAATGGATGATCAATTTGGGGGTGTTGTTTAGGTGTTTCGAGACAGAGTCCTACAGTGTAGTTCAGAACCTCCTCGAACTCACTACGTAGCCCAGGTTGGCTTCAGTTTGCAGCGATCCTCCTGCCCCTAGATAGCTGGGTCTACAGGCATGCTCCACCACGCCCAGATGCATGATCAGTATTGATTTGAGTAGGCAGACTCACATTACTGAGTCTCTGACACAAATAATTTTCTCTAATCCACTTTACATTCTTTCCATCTCAAACTTACTGCCAATATGGTGTTACGAGACTGCCATTATACTTAGATGATACATTTATCTTAGCTGAATACATATGATGAATCATTTTCTAGAAGGATTTTACAAACCCGTGGTAATTATAAGTAATTAAATTGATTACCTATAAATAGAGTTTTTACTTGTGAGTCATGTTTCATATAGTTTTTCTATCAGCTGCTAAGAGGAAAAGATTGTTTCTGCCTTGAATCCTGGAGAACACAAGTAGATATTATAAAATCAGACATAGTTTTTGAAAATATTTTATGTTATTTCAACGAATGCTATGATCGTTCATTAGGATGCATCAACTTCACTTGAGTAACAACTGCTTACCCAGATCAATAAACTTCTGGGTATGTCTGTGGGTGACCAATATGTAGGCCACAAACCGAGGAGGGACGACCCACCCGAGATGTGGGTGGCACCAACAAGTTGGCTTATGGGCTGGAGGAAACAAAAAAGGAAAGAAGAAGAGCAGTCTCCCCTTCTCTTCTCCAGAGCACCTCCAGTCTGCACCGTTGCTTTGGGGGTTTGTCTCCAGTGCCGGGCTTCCCGGGAAGATCCAGCCTTCCAAGGCCGACTGTGGGGCTTCCTGACACAGACTTGCACTGGAATGAGCTCCAGGCCTTCAACACTGGACTGTCTCGCTCTCCGTCGTGCGGATGGCCAGTCTGCATTTTTCCACCCCTGATTCTGCAGGCAGCCACTGTAAGTCCACATAATAAGTCCTTTATATAATCGTATCTGTTCCTCTAGCAAACCCTGATACTGACACTGTTACATGTTTTGTTTTGCCAGAAAATTTAAATGTGTCTCAGAGTATTTTATATAACATTTTGATGCTTTTGTGTTAAGTTCTGGAATTTGGCTCTACGTCATGGTCGTTTACTTGCATTTCATATGTACTCAGACTTGTATCAGTGTATTCTATACCCAATTACTTTTTCAAATTTTATGAAATTTCATCAAATCACTTCATGGATATTTAAACTTAAATATTGATATCTAAGGCAATAGCCAGTATTTTAGGCTCATTAGCTTATATAGCTCAGCATCAATTATTTATTAGCAAAACCAAGTCTCAAGTTAGGAAGCCTTCTTATTCTTGGTGAGAAGCTACATTTCACAATCACTGTTTTCACAGATGGGGGCACTGGAAGACAAGGCCCGTGGAAGAATGTGAATCAGTGAAGCATACCCATCAGAACGATTTCTAAAAAGTAAGTTTACACACTGTTCATAAAGGGAGAGAAATGCCACATTATTTATACAAGAAACAATGCAGATGACATTTGATAATCAGAATAGTTCTCTTCAATTTTAACCTATATATTCTTATTAAAAATTCTTTCATTAAGGCCAGGTGCGGTGGTGCATGCCTATAATCCCAGCACTTAGGATGCTGAGGCAGGAGGATCACTGCAAGTTTGAGGACAGCCTGGGCTATGAAGTGAGTACAAGGCCAGCCTGAGCTGCATAGTGAAACACTGTCTAAAAAACACACAAAAAAACTATTTCATTAGAGATATTAAGGTTAAAAAGCTAGTAAAGTAAGCTTCAGGATATTTCTTGTTAATATCTTTCCAACATGAATAATGTACAAAATTATACTTCTTTTTGTAGACTCCCCACTACTAAATTTTGGACATATCTTAGTATTCATATTAACAACAGAATGAAAGAAAGGATATTTCAGGTAGTCTTTATACTTTCTGCATGGGGAAGAGGACAAGTGGGTCACAGTACTACATGGCTATCTTTAAAAAATTAGTTCCTAAAATAATAATGATCTAGTAATTTTACTCTATAGCTCTTCTTGCTAACATATCCATTATATAGGACATTCATACAATGATAACATCAGGCTCAGTTTCAGCAAGTATGTAACTCCTAAGCTTGTTATGGCTGGTATCTTGATGTCCACCCAAATATATGAAATATGATTAGAATATGCTGGATTACTTTTATTTAGACAACCTGATAAATTATGTTATAAATAGCTTTTCACTATAGAAGTTTAAAGCACAAAAACACTGTTTTATAAAGGGATGTGAATATTTTACATTAAGGCAAATTGACAGGGCTACAATGGTATAAAATAAGCACAGGGCACATGCCTGTATGCCCAGCATTCTGGGAGGCTGAAATGAGAACGTAAGTTTGAGTCCAGCCTAGGCTTGCATCTTAGCAAGACCTAGTCTCAAAATCAAGGATTAAAAACATGGTTTATTACTTTAGAAATTAATGGTTTTTTTTGTTTTTTGTTTTTTTCGAGACAAGATCTCGCTACGCAGTTCAGGCTGGCCTTGAGCTCACTTTGTAGTTCAAGCTGGTCTCAAACTCGCAACAATTCTCCTGCCTCAGCCTCCTGACTGCTGAGATTATAGGCGTGCGCCACCACACTCAGCTTGGAAATTAATTTTTTAAAAATAACCATGCAGTACTATGACCCACTTCTACTCTTCCCCATGCAGAAAACGGCCTTGCATTGAATCCCCTGTACAGTCACAAAAACAGAAAAAGGAAGGGGAAGGGAAAGAGAGAAAGAGAAAGAGGCAAAGAAAGAGAGAGAATGAAAAAGAAAGAAAACAGTGCAAAAGCCATGGTGTGTTCAATCCCCAAGAACTGAAAATAAAAATTTTAAAAACCCCAAAACAAACATCACTAAAAATGTGTGACTTGCTTATTTGTCTTCCTTTGTGATTTTCTTTGTTCTGTCTCTTTAAAATTTATTTCTGTTTCACTTGTTTACTTTTGAACATACCAGAATAAGATAATCATTACTGTCAAATGTTTACAGTAAATAAAAACAGTTGAAAAAGGAAGAAAATATATTTGAAAAGATGTTTAGAACTCCTGACCAAAAAAAGCTAGGCCCAGATGGCTTCACTGGGAATTCTGTCAAATATCTAAAAGAAGAATTAAAACCAATTTTTCACAAATTCTTTTACAAACTGGAAAGAACATTTCCCAATTCATTCTATGAAGGAACAGCACTCCTACCAAAACAAAAGATGACAAGAAAGCTATAGAATATTATTTCTGATAAATACAAACGAAAACAAATCTACAGAAAAAACCAAAACACATACAAGGCTAAGCTCAGCAACACTGCAAAAATAATTTTAAAAAAAAAACCATGCCTCATCATCAAGTGGGATTTATCCCAGGTATGCAAGGTTACTTTAACATTGCAAAATCAGTTGAGGTAACACACCACATCAGTAGAATAAAAGACAAAAACTACACGATCATCTCAATAGATGCAGAAAAATCAGTGACAAAATATAGTGGTTCATGTCAGAAACATAAAAAATGTAACACACCACATACACAGAAGCAAGGAGAAAAATCCCATGATCATCTCAACAGATGCATAAAAAACATCTAACAAAATCCAACACGCATTCATGAAAAAGAAACTTAAGAGTTATAGAAGGTCTTTAGTTCAATCTGATACAAGCCATCTAGGACAAAGGAATGGCCTACATCATATTAAATGGAGAGAAGCTGACGGCTTTCCTTCTACAGTCAGGAACAAGGCAGGGATTCTGCTGTCAGCTCTCCTGTTCAGTATCATTCTCGAAACATTAGCCAAATGCGGGCTGGGGATATAGCTCAGTGGAGTAAGCGCCTGCCTAGCAAGCGCAGGGTCCTGAGTTCGATCCCCAGTACCGCCAAAAAAAAAAAAAAAAAGAAAAAGAAACATTAGCCAAGTGCAGTTAAGCAAGAGAAAGAAGTCAAAGAGCCATGGCTAGTACAGCATGAAGTTAAATGATCGTTATTTGCAGGTGACATAATCCTCTACATAAAAGACCCCAAAAACTCCACCAGAAGACTCCTGGAACTAAAAACAAAACGCAGTAGCATAGCAGGATACAAAGTGAACACTCAAAAAAGCGATAGCATTCCTATACACCAATAATAAATTCACCAAGAGAGAAATTAGGGAAATGATACCTTTCACAACAGCATCAAGAAAAATGAAATACTGAGGCAGGGATATAGCTCAGCAGCACAGCACTTGCCTGGCAAGTGCAAGGTCTTGAGTTTGATTCCTGGTAGGAAAGAAAATAAAAAGGAAATACTTAGGAATTAACGAACAAGGAAATGAACAACCTTTACAGTGAAAACTACAGTATTCTGAGGAGCGCATCAGCAAATGAAAAGGTAGGCAGAACCAGTACAGCCAGGATGGGCATGTTTCCAAAACCGTAATACAGATTTAATGCAACTCCAATCAGAATACCAAGAGCACTCCTCACAGAACTATAGAAAGCAGCCCTAAAATTCAGGCACAATCAGAAAAGACCTAGAGTAGCAAGGGGTATCACAATTCCAGACTTCCAGTTATACTACAAAGCTACAGTGATTTAAAAAGAAAAAGGATGGTATTGGGGAAAAAAGTCAAACTTGTGGATCAGTGGAACAGAATAGAGGATGCAGAAACAACTCCAGGAACACTGAACTACCTTATCCTAGGCAAAAAAGATAGCCTCTTAAAACAGATGGCGCTGGGAACACTGGCTATACACATGCTAAAGATCAAAGAAAGTGAGGAGACAACCTACAGAATGGGGAAAAAATTTTGCCATCTACTCCTCAGGCCAAGACTAATAGCAATATATAAAGAACTCAAAAAATTAGATCCCCCAAATTTAAAGACCCAATGAAATACTCACATCTCTTGGGTCCCTTCCCATTTGTCTGCTTTATTTCACTTAACATTTTGATCCATTACATCTGAAGTGAACAGACACTTCTCAGATGAAGAAGTACAAATGGCCAATAAATACATGAAAAATGTTCAACTTCTCTGGCAAATTAAGAAATGTAAATTAGAACAACACTGAGATTCCCTCTCCCTCCAGAAAGAATGGCCATCTTGAAGAAATCAAACAGTAAAAAGCACAGGTAAGGCTGCAGGGAAAAAGGAACACTTCATTGCCGGTGGGAATGTAAACTGGTCCGAACACTAAGGAAATCAGTAAGGAGATTCCTGAAAAACACTAAATACAGAAATACCATTTGAGCAGCTATTCCATTACTAGATGTCTTCCTGGAAGACTTAAAGATGTCACAGTCCAGCAATACATACACACCATGTTTATAGCAATTCATTTCATTATAGCTAAATTTTGGAAGCAGCCTATATGTCTATCAAGAGATGAACAGATAAAGAAAATGTGATATTTATACACAGTGAAGAACTGTTCTGCCATAAATGACAAACCTGAGTGATTTACAAAACTGATGCACCTTGAGATCAAAATGTTAAGTAAATAAAGCAGACAAATAAGCTTAAATATCACATAGTTTCTGTTATATGAGAAACCAAAAGTATAAATAAATTGGAAAGCCAAATAAAAGACAGTAAGAAGTGGGGATAGATCTTTCATAAATGGGAAGGGAGCCCAGAGATGCAGGCAGTGGGACAGAAGGGAAAGGGGATGAAAAGCAGTTAAGATGTGTTTTGCGTATGTACCAACTCCCCATACGAACACAATCATTACATAGTAATAAAAATTAAAATAAAAATGAATTGAGGGTCCAGAAATACACTCATGTATGGGCAATTGATTTTTGACAAATAATTCAATGGGGAAAGAACAATGTGCTATTCTAGTGCTTGGTAACACACAAAGAATGAGGCTGGCCTCTGCCTCACACCATATACAAAATTCATGTCCAAATGGATGAAGAGTTAACACCACAAAATTCGCATTACTTCAGTCATTACTTCAGATATGGAACATCCTCATTTCTCCTGAACGAGAGCACACTGCTGCATGCACATAAACCATGGGGAATTCGTTTCATATTTAATACATCACCTTCAATTCTATCGATAACGTTTCCTTGCTTCCATTTCAAATCTAGCCTAATTGCTCTAGCTTTGGTGAATTCCCTGACTTTTAAAAAATACATGTGGCTTGTTTTCACTACCAAAAAAATAACCACACACTGAATGCTGCTTTACAGATATCTACTGCTCACTAATGAAAACATGCAACTAATTAATTTTATGTGGCCATATAGATAATACACACTAAAAATGTCAGGCTTGATCTTATACTCTTCATACATTTCTTTAGTAACTGTTTAAATCAAAATGAACACAACTAAGGTACTCAAATATCAACTTCCTGGGTAGGACCCACTCTGGCCTTGTTTAAAATTGTAACCACTGCCCTTGTGCGTTCCTTTCCTCCCTACACGCACACCCTTTAAGCTGGGCACTCCCTACCCTCCGCCGCCCACGGTAGTTTTCTCCGTGACACCTACCGCCTTCCAGCATACCGTGATTTCCTGGTACTTCTCTTCTTCCACTTCTTGTCAAAGTTTGTTCTACCCTGCTCCCAGCTCCATCTCACCCCTATATGTTTTGGGCACTATCTGTGAGGCAGCAGCTGCTTACGTGAATAATAATTTCACTAGAGGAGCAAAGGAAGCTGTTACTTTTCTCCAAGCTTACTTGGTAACGTACATAAATAGATGGAAATGTTATGGTGTTAGCTGTGTGATTAGGATAAATTCTCATTTTTTAAATCCTGCTTAAAGCAAAAAAATACTCTCGCCTGTAACCTCAGCTAAGACCAGCTAATGCCTACAGGTTTGAGAAGGATTATATTGTGAGGACAAGTGGCACAGAACCTGTGAAAGCCAAACACAATGCAGACAGAGAAACCTCACAGGCCTGAGACTTTCGCAGAGAAAGAGGGCAAAGTGCTGCTATTTCTTTCAGACATTTTCTGGATTCAGTGAGTCACCTTGATCCAGTTACTAGTCATCAATGTTCACTGCACTTACTCTGCATATTTAACATATATTATTTAATTTTCATAACAACCCTGAGGTATTACAAACTACTCAACTTTACAGTTAGAAGATATTACAGTTCAGTCAGGTATGGCAGCCCACATCTATAATCCCAGCTACTCAAGAAGCTGAGGCCTGGGCAACTTAGTGAGACCTTGACTCAAAATAAATTAAAATATAAAATTGACTGGGGATGTAGCCCTGGATTCAATCCCCAGTACTGTAAAAATGAAGGCTTTGAGGTTTCAATAATTTTTGCCAACAACTGGTACATGGCAGAAGGTGGCATTTAAGTGTACACTCTTAACATTATGCAATATCACTCCCCCAGTCACCATGATGAATTACACGGTCACAGGGAGATTTCCAACATTACTGTTCCATCTGACTCACTTGTTATACCAAATACGAAATAATTTCTGTACATGTAGAATAAACTAGTAATTTGAAATGACTAACAATGCCTTTTTATTGAGATACAGTCTCACTATGTAGTTCACAGTGATCTTGAACTTGCTTATATAGCCCAGGCTGGCCTTAGACTCACAGCAACTCTCCTGCCTCAGCCTCCCAAGCACTGGGATTCCAGATGTGTGCCACTACCCCCAGCTAACAATGCTTTCTGATGGACTAATCACACTAAAGAAACATCATGCAATGAAGTGGTTAAGTAATAGGGAAAATAGTATTTTTAAAAACTTGAAAAATCACAATAACAATAAAACTGCACAAGGTACTTCCCAGAGTTCTTCCTATTTGAGCTACTCTCTTATGGAATTTGCACACACACAAAAAAAATATATACTTAGAGGAAAAAATGTATTTTTACATATCCCCCAAAAGGCCTCACCATGACACCCTGGAAAGCAAAAATTTAAGTACCATGACTTTCTGGAAACTATGAGAAAAGAAAAAAATGTTACACCAATTATATAGCTTGTTTTACTGCTCGGACTAAGAAAGAAATAAAATATACAACATCTGTGGATGACCTTGAATGAAAAGCAATCTTATCACCTTTAGGACAGCATTTTCAAAACATTATTTTAAAACACCAACAAATTTTTAAAAAATCATTTTTTCTATATAGTCAATACATGTTTTCCTATAACAAGTTAAAGTAGAAAATTCATTCATATACTGGGCTCAAGAAGGCTAGTAATTTTCCTACCACAAACTCATGAGTGGGTATATTTCATTAATAGAAAGCACTACTATGATAGCCTGATTTACTACAACTTTTAAATTCTCAACATATTTGTTTAAAACAGTCACAGCTGTTGTTTTAAAATAAACCTAGCAACTACATTTCTACAATGTTTTTGTGTGGCACTTGTGATTAAACCCACGGTCACTCTGTCACTGAGCTACATGCCTAGAATGTTTTCATTTATTTTTTATTTGGAGACATGGTCTTGCACAGTTGCCCAGTCTGGACTTGAACTTGCTGTCCTCCTGCCTCAGCCCCACAGTGTGAGAATTACATGCATGTGCCACCATGCCTGGCACAACTACATTTATAAACCTTTTCAAACATGAGATTTAGAACTATAATGCCTTCCAAGTATAAAAAATTTCCAAAGGTAGATGGCCTCAAAATTACAAATCTAAGATTTTGTACAGTTAAAATTTGCTATTTCTTGTTAAGCTCATCATTCATGCAAATAGAAAAAAATGACGAAAAGCAGCAAAGATGTGGGCACATTTAGTAGTCGTTTTAACATTAAAAATAACAGACTCCTTAGTCATTTGATAGATAGTTCTATTCAGGGGAAAATATCTCATATTCCCGTTTTTTAAATAAACGTGCATGTCACCTCCCGTCTCCCACACACTGTGCCTGTGAGTGAGTGAACAGCACTGCTCTGAGCTGCAATGATTATGTCTCAAAGACTTTCAGTGTCGGGGAGCCACTTTCTAGCTCTATTTCAAACAGCTCCGTGCAGCTAAGCTTTCTGATTTTCCCATTTCCATTACACAGTGTGTTTGTTTCCTCACGTTTTCAGACTACTGACCTACTTTCTTAAACTTTTCTCAGGAACCGCCCCAGTTTTCCCTACAAGCACGTGCTACTGCAAAATATGTAGAGTGGGGAAACTGTTCAACTCACCTCACTGGGTTTTTGTACAAAGTTGTAAGTTGCCTCAGAGAGACAGGGCTTTGGAAGGTACTAGATTGGGGGTGGGGAGTATGTGATATCATCAGAAACCTCTTTCTTACTTTAAGTATTGCAGTCACATTCCAAATAAAGTCCATAATGGAGTGTTTACTGGATAAAAGAGCTATTCTTTTACCTATGGTTGGTGTGAAAGAGCATTTACTACCACATCTGGAATGCAGTAGGCATTTGATCAATATGTATACATGGGCTGGGAATACAGCTCAGCAGTCAATATAGTGTCTGTGGGGGCGGGGGCTGAAGGTAGCACAGCAAAAACTTTTACACCTATCTAGGAAACAGCATGAAGGAGGTGAGAACTAAAAAGGGCATTTGCTTCTGCTCCATTTTTTCTGTATTTTTAGATCAACCTTGAATTACATGGATCATTTATATCCACGTTTATCTGTGCCCACGAAGATAAGGCACGGACAACAGATCATTTTTACGTTGTGTACATGGGCTGTTTGTCATTGTACACCTGTTAATCACGCGCTTCTTTTGGCCACAAGAAATGTGCAGATTACTAACCACCACAAAATGGTGATTTTTGTCTCTTGAAGCTCAGCTAAACAGCACAGTTTTAAGGCCTGCATTAGGGTACACTATGGACTTTTTTCTTTCATACTTGTGGTTGTCCACTTTCTGATTGATTCACATTAACAAGATCCCCAAGTATAAATCTCAAGCAAAGTGGTGATCCAGAAACGATAGCTGTTTGTGAGGGACTATCTGCCTTCCTGGACTTCTCAAGGATCTTTGTGCTTCCTTCTGAGGAAATTCTATCTCCTCTTCATTTTCATTAGTACATGTGTGCAGTACACAGTGCTGTGGTTCATGTATGTAACGCATCTTAATGCTTTTTACCCCCTCCTCCCCTCCCTCTAGCAATTGGTCCCCTTCCCATCTACACAAGATTTATCTTCACACTTCTATTATCTACCTGTTTTTCTTTTCTTTTCTTTGTCCCTTGAGCTCACTTTGTAGCACAGGCTGGTCTCGAACTCGCAACGATCCTCCTGCCTCAGGCTCCTGAGGGCTGGGATTACAGGCGTGTGCCACCACGTCCAGCTTACCTTTTATTTTTCATCTTATTCATACTTTGGGTTTCTCGTTTAAGAAAAACTATGTGATATTTAAGCTTGTGTGTCTGATTTATTTCATCTAACATTGTCTCAACATTCTCCTACAAATGATTCAGATACAGCTTTATGGCAGAGTAGTACCCCATTGTGAATAAGTATCAGTTTTACTTTTTATCCATTCATCTGTTGATAGGCATAGAGGACACTTTCAAGTTTTAGTTACTATTAGCTATGTTCTCACAAACATGTGTATGCGTGTATCCCTGTAACACGATGCCTTTAACTCTTTCAGGCAGACAGCTAGAAGGGGAATATCTGGATTGAATGGGATTTCTCTTTTTAGTTCTTTGAGGAATCTCCATGATTTCCATAATGGTTGTACTAGTTTACATTCTTACCAACAATGTAGAAGTGTTCTTTTTTCCTCCATAACGTTGCCAGCATTTATTATTGATTTCTTGATGACAGCCGCCCTATCTAGAGTAAAATGAAATATTAGTGTTGTTTTAATTTGCATTTATCTAGTGGCCAGAGGTGGTGAGCATTTTTTCATATTCGTTGTAGTTATTGTTGTTTTGAGTGTGTATTCAAACTGGCCTTGAACTATGTAGTCCAGGCTGGCCTTGAACTCATGGTGATCCTCCTGCCTCAGCCTCCTGAGTGTTAGGATTATAGGTGTGTGCTACCACACCCAGCTTTTTTTCATGTATTTACTGGCTAGTCAAACTGGAAATTGACATAAGACCAATAAAATCTACCTCTGTACCACACTTAACAACATAAGAGACATATACAAAACTAACAGTATAGGTACTAAGACAAACTAAATATTGACATACCATAAACATCTACTAAATCAACAACTATACTACTATTAATAGAAAAGAATCCAATAATAATAATAATAGTAATAATAATAGTACAGAGTCAAGTAAATATGTAAGTAGTAATGCTAGTAAACACGGAGGGGTGGGGAAGGGGAAAAAATGGAATTTTAAAAATAAAAGAGGTGAGATAAATGAGATAAAGGATATTATTAAGGAGTTAAAGAAAATTAATAGAATTAGATGAAAGTAACAGAAAAGAACAAGATAAAAGAAAAAAAAGCACTGAAAGCAAAATAAAGAAAATAGAAAAAGAATAAAAAAGAAACACCTCCAAAAATGTTAAAAATAAAATGAGTCCTACAGAGTTCTTCCACTTGTGAAGGAGTGGTTTCTTTCCAGGGTCAGCACTACCGGAATCCACAAGACATGGGACAGGGACAGTGAGTCACCACTAAAACCTATTTTGTTTCCACACTCACGTTTTTCGGTAGGAGCCGCATCCTGCCCCGCCTTCCAACTGGGCATGGTTCTTCAGTGGTGTCCATCCCACTTTGTGCTCACGTCAGCCGCTCCCGTTTCTGGGTCACTCTGCGAGGCCCATGAAACACCCCTACCTGCCTAGCTTTGGGGCCTGAATCCGTAAAGTGCATCCGTGCTACAGAGGCGCCGTTGTCCGTACGGTCCAGCCTGCCGCAGCCACTGAGACAGAGGCGTACCCCCGACCGATCACCGAGGGCCATGAGGAAAGCAAGCAGACCTCGGAACTGTGTTGCAGCCAGGCAGTGCAGCAGGGGCCAGGCCCCTCCAAAAGCCGCCGAGAGGGCCTCGCTTCTCACGGGGAGGGTTCCTGGCCCGATTCTTCATCTGGCCCGTACCCTCTCCAGGACTGTCTCTTGCGGCCGTATTCCACAGTCTTGGGGGTAATGTCATCCCCCAAAGCATGCAGTACAGTTGTTCTGTAGCTCAGTCTTAAACAATGAACTCCTGCCGCGCGAGTCCTTTTCAGAGCAAAACCCCAACTGCTCTGGTTACTGCACCGGCTCCTCGTGTCCCAGTGCTGCGGGCCTGCTGTGCTTCTCCGTGGGGCTGCTGACCTGCTCCGCGCCTACCTTTGCCAGCAGAGGCAGGGCCCCTCCCCAGGACCGGGGTGAGCGCTCCAGACTGCCTCCTCCTGCACCACGCTCTATTTCTCAGGCTTCTCTGTCCTCTCTAGTTTCCGGTCCAGTCCCTCCTGGTTCCCAGAGGTCTACTTCTTTTTTTCTTCACCAAGTTGCTGTTTTAAGTATCTCAATTCCAGGTCCTGGAGAGACTGTATTTTGCTACTGTTCTTAGCGCCACACTTTT
Organism: Dinomys branickii; assembly: GCA_004027595.1. NCBI lineage: Eukaryota > Metazoa > Chordata > Mammalia > Rodentia > Dinomyidae > Dinomys > Dinomys branickii. The sequence continues at coordinate 37,439 of PVLD010001074.1, read as the reverse complement.
AAACCTCCAAAGGAAAAACTCTAAAAAGTTGAAATGTGGTAGATTCAAGTATGTGACCACCAAAGCAAAATAATTCAGGTCATTCTTCTGTAGATTTGGCATCTTCTGTACTGGGAACTGAGCCCAGGGATCTCTACTGAGCTACGTCCTTACCCTTTTTAAAATTATTTTGAAACAAGGTCTCCTTAAATTGCCTAGGTTCACCTTGAACTTGGGTCTTCCTCAACCTCCCAATTAGCTGCTCAGCTGGCTTTTTTTTTTTTTTTTTTTAAAGGATTGTTATACTTGTCGTCTGTCTTGTAGGATTCACTTGTTCGGTTCACTTTCCACTCCTTTTTATCTACCTGTGCCTCACTTGCTGCATATGTAGAATAATTACATTGAATTCTGCGGTACTGCGGATCCAATCCACAGCTTGCACGTGGTAATGATACACTTTCCTGCTGAACTACACACCCAAAATGTTTTCATTTGCATAAGAGTAATGAAAACCATACCTATGGCTCAGATTGGTTATGATTGAACTTATGCTTTCAGCAACAAACTGTCATCATATTCATTCAACATCATAATTTACAAAATATATAACCTCTAGTTTCTGGGTATTGCTGAGTTGGATGAGACCCATGGCCCCTCTACACCCAAATTACAGCAAAGCTTCTTTTCAAATAATGGCCCCTCCTTACTGATATTACAGTAATTATTATCAGTAATATTAGATATTACAGTAGCTTCTATCAAGTGACTTAAAACTGAGCACATTTATAATCATGTTTTGTAGGGCTGGGGATATAGCTCAGTAGCATAAGTGCCTGCCTGGCAAGTCTTGAGTTTGATCCCTGGCACCAAAAAAAAAAAAAAAAAAATCATGTTTTGTGCTATTTTTAATATATAAATTAAGAAGAAAACCAACCTTCATATAACTGCCATAAAGTCTCCATGAATTTACCTGCATAGCCAGTTTGACAACTAACAAGGTTTCAGACTTATTGATGAACTACTGAACAGTACAAACTAGTGTTACATTATAGTGCACACTTTTGGACTAAGGACAGAAATGCTGAAAGGGGCCCGGGGTGCATCAGGTCCTTCCCTCCCAGTAAGAGGTAAGTTAGTAAGCTTGTCTGGACTTTACGTCCCTTACTTATGAAATTTGAACGAGATACCCTGTACATCCCCTTTAGCTCCAGCACCCCATTTTTAAAAAGTCTGTTAAGTACTGTCAAAGTAATTTACAGTACTGTTTTTTTTAAAGAACTCACAGAGTATCCAGACATAATATTTTAGTAACTTCCACAGTACTCATAGGAGAAAAGAAAAACATATCTTTATATCCAATCTGGGACAGTAACTAGTAAAACATCACCAAACTGTAACATAACAGTGATCCTAATTCCTTATTGTGATAGGAGTGTTTTGTTCACTATGTTGTCTTTGTTACCTGCTGTACTTAGAAAGCATTTTTTAATCTTTCTCACCTCCAGTTAGCCAACTTGCTATCTAATGCACTTGAACTTAACTCTGCTCACTTTTTTATTGCTTGAATCTCCACCACATTAGCTTTCTCCAGTTCTTGCATGAGGATAACTACAAATATTTTGTCACCTGTTTCCTAAGGACTCACCTTAGGGTTTCTCATGTGTTTGTTTGGTTTGTTTTTGGCACCAGGAATCGAACTCAGAACCTTGCACTCGCCGGGCAGGCACTGTGCCACTGAGCTTTATCCCCAGCCCTGGTTTCTCATTTGTTACTTTGTATTAACTTTCTAAAAAATGGTTAACCAAACAAAGACTATCTCTACATTCATCAATATTTCCTTGAAGCCTCTACCTTTAAACAGATCCACTGTACCAAGCATTAAGCGGCTGAAAAAGATAACACGACTCTCTGTACTGTTTGCCTCAAAGGTCTGCACTTTGCATTCTCAAAGCTTGTTCTTTCACTATCTTTTAAGACCTTCTCCCTCTTAGCCCTTGAAATCAACCAATGGAATTGCTTTTCCAACTTCTCTAAACACTTTCTGCATCTTTCCACTACTAACTTCGCCAAGCAGAGTATCCTGCTCCAGCTGAGGAATCCAACACCTAATTTTTAACACTAAACTACCTGGTCAGGATATCAATCAAATCCCTTTGCTGCCATCAATTCTGTGAGTTTTCAGATTTGTCTCTATAGCTGCAGCACTGAGACACATCTATTATTAATTCAATATGTATAACTGAGAGTCCGTAGTATACCATGAAAGGATGACAGCTAAGTTCTAACTAATTGGTTCTCGGCAATAGCACAGGTGAGGGAGGCATTATTTACCTACATAGTACTAGGCATTGTGTACAGTCTCTCCGGCACTCTACCTACAAGGAGTAACCAAAATAGATGGTGTGTGTTTTAAAAAATGTATTGTAGGCCTGGCGTGGTGGCACACACCCATTCTCCCAGCACTTGGGAGGCTGAAACAGGAGTTCCAGGCTAGCCTCAGTTACATAAGTGATTTTAAGACCAGCCTAAATTACAGAGTGAGGCCCTATCTCAAAAACGAAAAAAAAAAATGCAACTAAGTTCTTTCAAATACTACCTCTGGCTTCAAAAGCCCATCAGCCTTAACTTCTGTAGCAGATCTGGAAGTCCTCTATTGTACCTTTACAAGATATAATCAAAAGTTACAGCAGCCGCTACTGCCAAGTGCTGCCCAATGAAAAGGCAGGCTAAGTCAAAATGATTATGAAACAAAGGTTTCGAATCAATTCTGGACAACAGGCCAGCCATGACTATGCAACTAAAGAGTGTCATGAAGGAGAACTTCCACAATGGCTTCAGAAAGTGGCAAGGAAGACGGGATCCATGTGTTCAAAGCGAGGGGAGGTATTTTGATAGGGGCTAAGGACCATGTACCTTTTACTGTAATACATTTTTAAAATTCACTGTATTTTTTATTATAGTGTGTATTCCATAAAAGAATTAGGAGAAAATACACAACTTTTGTACACACATGTAAACTGCAATGGGTACTTCAAGAATCCAGTACTCCTTTGTGGCCCCAAAGTTTATTAAAATACAGAAATTCTCCTTACTCCTTGGCAAACAGTGCCCTTTGGCTCCCCAATCCTTTTTGATTTTGAGACAAAAGTCTCGCTAATTTGCCCACGTTGGGCTTACTTCTGCTGCAGTTTCCCAGAGTATCGGGTCTACAGGTGTGCACCACCATGCTCACCCAGTGTTTTTTTAATAACTAACGACTGCCCTAGCGAGAAAGTCATGACACCTGTTGACTGTGTCAAGAAGTATGTCAATCGATACGCCAACAAACTCCAAATTTCAATGGCATACTCAAAAGCCATCTTTCAATGACTCTTCCCTCACAGTTTAAATCAGAACCCCTAAATCTGTCAGCTACCTAAGGAAAAAAGGTTCTGAACTGATACTACCTTCTCATTATTCTTGCCTAAGACTTGACGGGCAGCTCATGTTTGGACTAGTAAGGTTAGGGAGGGGTAGGGTGAAAAGTCCACACCAACTGATGTGCACTCCTGCTTCTAGAACACAAAGTCTTATTAATTAAGAAAAATAGGGGTTTGGCTAAATGACATACTTAGTAACCTGATATTCCAGCCAAATCAGTACATCCATTTTAAGTGACGTCTGGGAATTCCAAAGGACAGAGACAGGAACATGAATTAGGAGAAGCCTTCTTACATGCTGGTGCTTTCCAAGAGGAGAAGAGAAAACAAGAACAAAAACCGAAACCAAGGAACTCTGGCTCTCTCAGGACCAGCAATTTCATGCACTAACTGCCAATAAGGGCTGGCCACACCGCTCAGCTTTGTTTAGCCAATTCAGAGAGGCCCCTGGGGTTCAAATGGTTAATTTCGTCTATAGAAAGGGCAGCTCCAGTAACTTAGCTAGTCTGGTCACGTGATCTGAAAAACCAGGCAACAGAGGTCATTCCATCCCGAGAAATATTTCCTTCCAGATACTTTGTAGTCTCTGGTCACCACTAAAATTAAATAATCAGCCAGGCGTGGTGGCGCACGCCTGTAATCCCAGCACTCAGGGGGTTGAGGCAGAAGGATCGTTGCAAGTTCGAGACCAGCCTGGGCTATAAAATGAGCTCAAGGCCAGCCTGAACTGCATAGCAAGGCCCTGTCTCAAAAGAGAAAAAAAAAAAGTAAATAATGAAACCAGATGAAACAAGAAATGGCTCAACATAAACTGTACTAGACCAAGGTGAGGCTATCTGAGATCAAATTAGTCAACAAAGCTAAAAATATGTTTGGTGTCCTCCCAAATGATACTGTCCACAGAGCTTTCCTCCTGCTACGGTACCTCACTACGCTCTGTACCAAACAGTGCTGCTCAGTGTCATCCCCATGGGAGCCGGGTCATGAATGGTTTGCTATTGGCCTACAAGACAAACACAGACATGGAGAACGGGAGTAATTTTTGTCTGTGGAATTTAATGAAATTGTTGGCTTGTATTTCAAAATTTTGTTCCAATAATTTATTGTCTTTTTACCAAACTATCAGACTAAAATGGACTGGATTTTTTTCTCTTGTCTTTCACTGGTCTCAGAAGCATCTCTCTAAAACAAATGTGACTAGGTCATAACTTTTGCTAAAAATCTTTGATGATGCCTGTTATCTTCAAGACAAAGCCTAAATTCATTAAGATTGTGTTGTAATGTGCTTGATCTTGGCCCAGCTACTTTTGTAGAACAGAGCTTCCCAACTAGTGTGTTTAGCAAGGCTCTGAATGGGTGAAAAATGATAACATACCCAGGGCAGCTGACGGCAGGTGGGGTTCCCCAGGCCCTCACGATGGTAGTCTTGGAAGAGTCTCATCCACTTACTTGCATAGTCTACAGTGTTTTCTGTGTTGTCATGAAGTGGAAAAGGTCAAGAAACCCTGATGCCTGGAGCTGCCCCCTACCACACTATATGGCAAACATGCTGCAACAGTCACCAGCAGCTTGTCCTTTCCCTCGCATGTCCCTATTGCTAACTCTAGCCCACCACTTCTCTCTAAACTATGAACTGATCATGCACTTCACATAGCCATCTGGATGTCTAGATGGTATTAATGCCCAAAGTGTGTTGTTTTCCTTTCCAAACATGCTCCTACTGTAATACACTAACCCTCGGTAAACTACAATTCCTTGTTTTTCATACCATTATTTGATCAACTCAGTACATTCTGTTATCTCTAGTCAACTACTTCTCAGATCTCCACCTCCTGAATGAAATCAAGATCATCTCATCCAAATTACTAATAAAAAAAAAAAAAGGAATTGTTGCCAAGAGCTACCTAGTTGCTGCTTCTACCCTTGTTACCCTAAAACTGGTTTTCAGGGCAGCAGCCAAGGCTGAGAAGTGTAACTTAAAATGTAACTTAGATCATGTAATCTCTTGTTCAAAACTCCCCACTGGCCTGGGGTCTTGAGAAGAGTAAGAGGCTACATTCCCACAATAATTCATGGAGCCTCATATGACTTGGCCCCTTACTTCTCTTCCATCCCTTTCCCCTACTACCCTGCTACTTGCTCACTTGGTTCCCGCCAAACTGAGCTCCCCGCCATGCCTGACCACACCATGCACGGCCTGCCTCATCAGCGCCTTCACTTACAGGTATCCTGCTGAGAGCACGCCTCCCTCATCGTGTTCTGCAAACTCACTCTCACTTCGTTAAGCCGCTCCGCAAATGTGATCAGTCAGGCCTTTCCGGAGAACACGGTACGCACCTCACTAAGCGCCCGGTGTGTCACATACGCTGCCGTATTTCCCTCCCGGTACTTACTGCACACTCCCTTGTAAGTAAGGTCTCCTACTCCACACTCACGGGAAGAAAGCGGAGGCTTCGCCTATTCTGTTCACTGCTCCATCTTGTTACCCAGAGCAATGCCTGGGACACAGGCTCTCAGAAGACACTGCTGCATGGGTAAAAACACTACGGTTTTCTACCACTGAGAATTCAGTAATCTGTTGCTACCACCTATAAGCCCTTTCCCGTGTTCTTATCCCCCTGCTAAATCCTACTTTCAGACGAGATGAGGGAAATGACTCCTGCAAGAAGCCTGCCTGAACCTAACCCTCCACGTTTTACTCTATATATTGACCATGAATCCATTAAAGTTAATGGGGTGGGGGGCAGGGATACAGCTCAGCGGCACAGCACGTACCTGGCAAGCACAAGGTCCTGAGTTCGATTCCTGGTACCAAAGAACACATACATACATACATACACACATAAAGTTAATGGGAAAGTTCAGCACTAATCATTTCTACAGACAATAGTTTTACTGGTTCATATTTGTCAATCATATTCCTCCAACCAGAAAACACCACTTTATTCCAGTAACTATGGCTTCTACCTGTTACTTCCCTACTACACTCAGCACTTGTTATATAACACTATATAAACTGTCCCAAGAGTCAAGACACCGAGAGGAACAAGCATTCCAATATATATCGGACAGGACAATGCCAAGAAGCTCTTTATTCCTGTATTTCCCATGTTTTCATGGCTGTCAAACGTCAGGCTTCTCCCTAGACCTACTTTAGTGAACACTTTCAAGTCTCAATTCCAATTTTTTAAAGTTTTATTAGAATATGCAATACACAGCGATTATATTTCAATTCCAATTTATACCTATCATGCATAGGTATCTGTATATATATATGCTGAGAATAAACTGAGGAATTTTTCCCAAGGCAACTTTCACCTAAGCCCAAGCCCCACCACCGCTATGACCATCCTCCAGATCTTTCAAGACCTCACCCTCAGTAGGGAAGGCAGGCAAGCAGCTTCTAGCCCAACTCCGCACCTTTCACCAAGGAACCATACAGCTGACAGCCAGTGAAGTTATTCTTGCACGTCCCCACACCGTTCGCAGCAACGCCCGATGGATGTCACCCTTCTCTCTGTCTAGTCCTGCACACTTCCATTTCAGTTCCTGCCCCGGGCTCTTTGTGTGTCCTGTTTGCCACGCCTTTTGTTTCTTATCTGTTCGCTGAATCTACGCTTCTTCACCAAAGTCTTCAGTGTTTTCTGACACTTTTAGTTAGGACCCCTTTTTACTGCTGGCTGCCTTGGGCAAGAGGCCCGCCTCAGCGTCAGCCCCGGAAAGCCACCAGGTCTCTGGGCCTTCCGCAGACCTAGCTGCCCAGCTCCTCCTGAAAAGGCAACATCACGTGGCGGAATACTTTTGTTTTGGAACTGGAGCTGTAGCTCAGTGGTAGAGCATGCTTGGCAGGCAGAAGGCCCTGGTTCAATTCCCAGCAGAAAGACAGGAAAACAGGGAGGGAGAGAGACACTTCTTGGAAATCCCCCATCTATTCTGTACCACAGCAACTTAATTACGTGTTGTTTAAAGTCTCAAAGACTAAAAACTGATCGGCCCCTTTTTTCTTGCCTTTCTCTACTCAGTGCCACATATCCTGCCTACAAATAAGACCATGGTCTCGTATGTTATTTCTAAGTACAATTTCTCCTACTTCAGTATAAGAGAAAACCCAAGGAACGAGTCAAGAACAAGGTGTATTATTAGTCTTTTAAAAATGCAGAAACAGGAAGCTCCAGTGGAGCAATTGGTTAGTGCGTGATACTTACAAAAATGCAGTAACAGTTAGTATATATAAATTGTCTCCTCACAGTATTTTTAAGATATAATTACTATTACATTTTCTTAGAGACTACGTTCCCTCTTCACTTGCTTGCTGAATCCTGTGACTGTGTCACTTCCTTAACTCTATTATAAACAGACATTCAAATGGATGTTCCCATCTTGAATGACTCATTTCATAAGAGTGGAGGTGGCAATTAACTGAGAGTCTCATAACCACAGACAGGCTGGGAGTGCCTGATCACATGAACATTACACAGAACACTGCATAAAAACAAAGGGAAAAATGTTTCCATGAAAAATAAGAGATGAGAGAAGAGGCTTACTACCTTCTGTACACTTAAAACACTAAAACAACAGAACATCTTTTTGTTTTATTTTTTTTTAAAGAAATGAGTTTGTGTGAACTGCTTAATACACTGCTCTGTGAAACTCATCTTACCAAATTAGTCAGTAAAATAAGAGCATTGACTTGACTGTATCATACCAACAGTCCACAGAGCTTAAGTGGAAAGAAGTTGCCAGTATTCGTGATAGAAAGGCATGTTCATCAACAGATGTTTGGAGCAATTCCACAGGTTAAATCCGCCTATGCTAAAATGATTATCTTTTGATAAGCTTAATAACCAAAAGATTAAACTTCCTTTATCCCCCTAGACTTCCCACAACATTTCTAACTTGTACAAAAATTAACGGTTTTATTTTTTTCTCCGCCCATACCTAGGGTATGTCAATAGTAGTCAACCCCAAAAGGCAGTCAAAGCTGGGTGAGGTGGCTCTTACCTGTGCAACTTAGCAAGAGCGTCTCAAAACAGAAAAGGAACAGAAATGTAGCTAGCCCACTGCAAAGACCTGGGTTCAATTCCCAGCATCTCTCATAATTAAAAAAAATCAAAAGGTAATCAAAATTACAGAACCTCAAATCTAAACTAAGAACTACTTCAGACGAAACTAATGCACTCATCTTGTTTAGTTCACCCAATAACCTGTGCCTTATAGACTAATGTCTTCTCACTTGATCAGAGGCTCCACAGGAAAGAATTTCAAAGCGAAAGGACCATTTCCATGCTTTCTAGGGTCTCAGTATCACTACCAAAAGGGAAAAAGAAAAAAACCACTTGTGGTGTAGGTTCTAAACTGCGGGATCATTTCCAGGTAAGAATGTACAAACTACTTGAGTTGCACAGTTCTTCCGAGGTTGTGAAGCGGACCGCTGGCAACAGCACCAAGCCAGGGGAAGGTGACGCCCCACTGCAGACGCCTACGGCACCTGCTTTAATAAACTACTTGTTAAAAAAAAAAACACCTCATTTAATTATGAGGAAGCCTCAGAAAATTAAGGTATTTCACGTCATATTCCAACTGGCAATTGTACTTCCAATTCTGTACTAAAGTAGTTTATCTCTCCCTACCTGCCGCAATCATCCCCGAGAGTCTTCCCAAAAAGTCTGAAATCACAGAACTCAATTACAACATGAACACCTCCAATGTCAAACAATCCACTGCAGGCACAGCAGGGAAATACTGCAGATTTGGGCTGAAACCGCCACAGTACAGTGAGTCACCCACGTACTCTGGTTTCCCAGTGCACGCGAGTTACGTTTATACTGCGCGAGTGTAGTCGTGTCATGTCTATACTACACTGTCACTTTAAGAAACACAATGACTTTAAAATGTACGTAATTTTAAAATACTTTATTGCTAAAAGGTGTTAACAGTCATTGAGACGTCAAGTTTTATTTTGCTTTGGAGGGTACAGACTCAATGTTGTGGCTACTGGCCAGGCAGGTGGATGCTGAAGTTTAGGGTGGCTGTGACAATTTCTTAAAACAAAGTTTCATAGGGATGAACTCATGAAAGATTTTTTTGTAGTATGTGATGCTGGTTGACTGCACTTTCCCCATGGTATTCCTTTCAAATTGGAATCCTCTGAAGCCTGCCACTGTTTTATCCATTAAATATATCTAATATACACTAAATGTTCTGTTGTCATTTTAATGAGTTGCAGTGCATCTTTACTAGGAACAGAAAGATTCCATTTCAAGAACTTCCTCTCCTTACTCATCCATAAAAAGCAACTCTGCATCCATTACAAGTTATTTAAAGACGGGCATGGTGGTGCACACCTGTAATCTCAGCACTCGGGAGGCTGGGGCAGGAAAATTGCTGCAAGTTTGAGGCCAGACTGAGCTACAAAGTAAGCTCAAGGCCAGCCTGAACTGCGTAGAGAGAGCTTATCTCAAAAAGACAAAAAAAGAAAAGTTAGACACAAATTCAGGTTTCACCGCTATTCTAGTTCTCTTCCCTTTTCCACTACATACGCAGTTAACTTCCTCCACTGAAGCTCTGAATCTCCCAGGTCACCCATGAGGAGTGGAACCAGCATCTTCCGAAGCTCTGTGAATATTAGTATTCCTCCTGTGAATCAGGGATGTTCTCAATGATCTGAAGTGCTGAGTTCTTTCCAAAAGGTGTTCAATTTACTTTGCCTAAACTCATCAGACAACGTGGCAACTAGTCTCATGAAAGGTGTTTCTTCAACAGGAACACCTGAAGGCTAGGTATCACTCCTCCATCCGCGGGCTGTGGAATTGTGTTACCTAGTATGAACACACTAATCCCATTTACATCTCCATCAGAGCAGCTGGGTGACCAGGTGCACTGCCAGTGAACTGTAGTATTTTGAAAGAAATCATTTTTCTGAGCAGTAGGTCTCAACATGGGGCTTAAAATATTCAATAAAGTATGCTCGGGCATTGCTGCTTCACTGACAAAGTACAAGCAGAGTAAATGTAGCACAATTCTTTAAGTGCCCTAGCATTTTCAAAATGGCAAATGAGCACTGACTTCACCTGGAAAGTCACTGGTGAAAGAGCTCCTAATGAAAGGGATCCTAGCCTTTAAAACTGGGCATAAACTCTTATACAAAAATCCTAGGTGACAGTTTCTTCCAAAATAAAACTGCTTCACTTACACTGTAAATCTGCTTAGTGTGGTAATTTTCATCAATTACCTTAGCCATGTTTCTGGATAACTTCCTGTGGCTTCTACACTAGCACCTGCTACTTCACCTTGTACTTCCATGTTAGGCAGATGACTTCTTTTGGCAAAGTTCCTGAACCAACTTTCTTTTCCCTTGAAACAGTGTCTTGCTGTGTACTTCAGGCTGGTCTCAAACTCTCAGCAATCTTCCTGCCTCAGCCTCCCAAGTGCTGAGATTACATTTGCACTACCATGCCTAGCTGTGAACTAACCTCTTCTGGCTTCTAATTTTTCTTCTATATCCTCTCAGCCTTAACAGATTTGAAGAGAGAACCTTGTCGATCTGGACTAGGCTGTGATTTAAACAAATATTGTGGCTGGTTTTATCTTCTGTCCAGAACAGTAGAGCTTTCTGTGAATCAGCAATAAGAGTGCTTCACTTTCTTAGCATGCGTTCACTATAGTCCTTTTGATTTCTTTTGAGAACATCCCTCTGCACTCACAGCGTGACTAAATGTTTGGCCTAAAAGGCCCACCTACCTTTTGACCGATCCGGGCTTTCAATAAGGCTTCTTCAATAAGCTTAGTCATCCACAGCGTTTGACATAAAGTGAAAGACCTGCAATTCTTTTGTACTTACAGAGGCCACTGAAGGGTTAACTGACCTAATTCCAAAAATGCTGCATATCAAGTAACAGGGAGCCCAGAGAAAGGAGACTGGCAGGTCAGTGGAGCACACAGAATGCGCACAGCATTTATCCACTGTTTGCTGTATTGGGTGGATGCAGCTTATAGCCCCAAAATTAAAAACAGTAACATCAAAGGTAATGATCACAGATCACTAGGACAGACATAATCATGAAAAAGCTCAATATTTTAAGAATTACCAAAATATAAGCCAGGGACAAAGTGAGCATATGCAGTTGGAAAAATGGCATGGAAAGAAAGCCCTATTCAATGTAGGGTCACCACAAACTTCAATCTATAAAAAACCGTACCTGCAAAGTGCAATACATAGAGTAACAGTAAAACATGGCTATGTTTGAGGTCATGGTAACTGAAATAAATTAAGACACAGAAGATAAAATATTACATGGCTTCTTTTATATGAGAAATTCAAAATACAAATAATTTAAAGAGCAAAATTATAGATTGGAAGGTGACGGAAAAGGGATTTCGGGATGGGACATGGGAGGGGGGAGGAAAGGGAAGTAAAGTTCTCAAAATGCAATATATGCATGCATCAATTCCTCACGATGAATGTATTTATTAGGTACTGCAAACATTTATTAGTGAAGCAGAAAAGAATAAATCAATATATAAATAAATACAACATGGTATGCCTGTACATCGCTATTGCTTTTGGGCTTTTTGGGCATGGTACCACGGACTAAACCCCAGAACTTATTTTTTATTTTGAGACATCTTGCTAAATTGCCCTGGCAGAACTTGGACTTGTGATCCTCCCTCAGTATTTGAATTACGGGTGTGTACTACGTGCCCAGTTCTATCACTTCTTACAGCAGGTACCAAAAGCAATTTCTTAGGGGATTCATTCAAACATGATACACGGGCTGGGGGTATAGCTCAGTGACATAAGCGCTTGCCTGGCAAGCGCAAGGTCCTGAGTTCGATCCCTGGTACCGAGAAAAAAAAAAAACAAGTAATTAAAGACTGTTTCAATTTAAAAAAAAAAAAAAAAAAAAAACATGATACACGTGTCAAATACTCACTACTGCATGTACCTAGCACTAACAAGACCCTGAGGATACAGAGCAGCCATGGCAAACCTTTTTAGAGCTTTGAATAACATACAGCCTGCTGCAGCATGTGTGCCATAGGTTGGCCAGCACGGATACAGACATACCCTTGTATACAAAAACAGTCCCACAAAGACAATCCCTGTTCTAAAGGAGAGCCATGAGGGTCCAGCTATCTGCTCTGTAGAAAGACACACATGCAAGAGTTGAAGACTCACCTTATTTACCTTTATATTCCCACCACTACCATGTTTAAGGAGCACAGCAAATGATTCTGCAAGTCTAGATATGCAGCAAGCAGTTTTACATTTAAGATCTATTTTTAATCACTATATAGAATTAACTCTATCAGTAATTTCACATGTTTTCCTACTTGAAAATCAAATTATAGACTCTTAAGTTACAAAACAAAGGTACAGCCATCCTTAGATATTATTTTGTCCAAGAATCCTGAACCACAAGTCAGTGGAGACACTTCAAAGGATGTAGGATTCCAGAACATTTCCAAAAGAATACATATGAATTATAATTTCAAATCAAAAAGAGTATGATTCAGTCAAATGCCTTCAATTTACAAATGAAGGAACTGGAGAACAGAATGTCTCACAAGTGCCTCTCAGTGTCCTGCTGTGTACTACACGTGCTAGAGCTCCTGCAACAAAAACAGGTGAGCTTACACAACCAACATTTATTTATACTGCTGGAGGCTAAAAACCCAAGATCAAGGTGTTCATAAACAGGGTTAGGGGCTGGGGATATAGCTCAGTAGCACAAGTGCCTGCCTGGTAAGCACAAGGTCCTGAGTTAGATTCTCCGTACCAAACCAAAAAAACACCAGTGTGGGTCATCTCTAAGGCCTTTCCTCGGCTTACAGATGGCCTAGTCCTCCAGTGTGTTCCCATGCGGCCTTTTTTTATGTGTATTCGTTTTGGTACTGGAGAACCCACGGCCTTTGCACTGACCTATGTCCACCACTCTGTTTTTATATTTTGAGAGAGAATCACAAAACTGCTAAGTAGCCCAGCCTGGACTTGAACTTGCAACCTTCCTAGCTCAGCCTTCCAGAGTGCTAGGATTACAGATCTGTGCCACCACAGCTGGCTCATCTCTTTTTAGGACATCATATAGGATTAGGGCCCACTCAAATGATTTGCTTTATCCTGATTATCTCTTTAAAAGCCCTCTCTCTTTGCTGGGTGTGGTAGTGTGCACCTATAATCCCAGCACTCAGGACATTCAGGTAGAATCACTGTGAACTGGAGGCCATCCTGACTGACAAAGAGAGTTCAAGGCCAACCTGAACTGCATAGTGAAATGCCGTCTCAAAAAGACAAGAAAAAAGCTCTCTTCAAAAACACATTCTAGGTACTAAGAGTTGGATTTCAACATATGAACCTAGGGCCAGACGCAATTTAGGACACAACCCTCTGCCCTCTCCCCTCCCCCCACAGTTCATTTATGTGCAAAATATTCACTCCATCCCAATAACCCCAAAAGTCTTTAACTCATTCCAGCATAAACTTTAAACCCAAAACTTCACCTAAACTTCACTTACTCAAATAAGGTACGAGTAAACTCGGTATGACTGCTCCTGAGGCAAAATTCTTCTACAGCTCTGCATCTGTGAAACCAGACAACTATCGGCCTCCAAATTGAAGCACACACAACATATAGTCCCATAAGAAAAACCCGAAATAAAAAAGGAGCTGTAAGTGCAAAGCAGATGAGAAACCTTGCAAGGCCAATTCCATCTGAGTCTCCAGAGTAATACTCTCATCGGGCGCACTTGGAGGCCGAGGCAGGAGGATCACTGCGAGTTCAATGCCAGCCTGGGCTACGAAGGGAGCACAAGGCCAGCCTGAACAGCATAGTGAGACCCGGTCTCAAAAGACCAAAAAAAAAAAATAATAATAATCCTCTTTGGCTCTATGCTGTACCTTCTAGGCTGCAAGGGGGAAGACGTAGGGTGGAGTGTGTGGCAGCCCTACCTTCTGGGTCTACCAGTGTGGTAACCTGTCTCCCCCGCCCCCAAACCCTTAGGCAGCAGCCCACATCCTGGTGTCTCGGCCCTCTCACCCCACGCTTGCAGAGGCGGACCTGCTGACCTCCAGACCACCTTCTGTACATTTTCACAGATTCTACTGCCTTACCGCAGACTTCTACAAGTCCAACAGGCTTCCTTTATTTTGTGCCACCTTTGCCTCTGGAGTCCCAGCCGGCAGCGTTCCCACAGTACGTGCAGCAATCCCACCTGTTCCTCGCTCACGCTACTTCCAGCCAAGATGGCTGACTGGATCCACAAGTCACACATCGGTAATCTCTCAGTAAATGGTGGTCTAGCAACGACCCTGATGTTCTCTCCACACACGCTTTCTAACACACTGAAAGCTTTCTAAATCCTCAAATTCTGCTTCTTAGGATATAGCAGTTCCTTACCTTTCTTCTATCACATTTTACGATAAGCAGGAAGGAGAAACCAGGCCACACCTTTAATAGTTTTCTTAAAATTTGGCTAAATATCCAAGTCCATCACTTTTAAATTCATCTATTTCCCACAAAACACTGGAACACAATATGCCTATTTCTGCTACAGTATGACAGACTGCCTTTCCTCCAAATTCCAGTAACGGATCCCTCATTCTGGGATCTCACCAGAAGCACCTTTAACATTCACAATTCTACCAACATTTGCTTATTACTATCACTTTCAACATCTATGCTGTTTAAATCTATATTCTGATCAATATCCTCCTCAAGGCAGTTGAGGCTTTTTTCCACATACATCTTTTCCAGCCTCTATTACTTTGTTCTAAAGCAATTTTCACTGACATATTTAGGTATTTTGTTATAGCAGCACCTCAGTTACTACTACCAAAATCCTCTTAGTTTTCTAGGACTGAGTCTTACTTTTTTTGTTAGGTTTTCTTTTGGACAAGGGTCAAGACAAGGTCTCAGAACTGTAGTTCAGGCTGGCCTTGAACTCTTCAGCAAGCCTCCTGCCTCAGCCTCGCAAGTGCTAGGGTTAGACAAGCATGTGCTACCACACCCAGCCAGTCTTTTGTTACGATAACAAAATATGTAAGATGAGCCAATTTATAAACAATTGCAGTTTATCTACTTTACAGTTCTGGAGGCTGGGAAGTCCAAGAGTGCAAGGGCACAGGCATCCAGTTATCTTACTAGCCTACTGCACCACGACATGGCAGAGCGCACTGCATGACGAGCCAAAGCAAGCACGGTAGCCTAGGTCTCTTTCTGTTTTTATAAAGCCACTAATGCCATCGGGGAGTCCTACCCTCATGACTTTATCTAATCCTAATTAGCTCCCAAAGGAACCACTTCCAAATGCCATTAAAATATGAACTTGAGGAGTAGGTTTCCAACACATGAAACTTTTGGTTCAAACTTTTCTATTCAAACCACAGGAGGCTGCCATTCCAAAGTATCACAGACTAGTGGCTTAAACATAGAAATTTATTTTCTCATACTTCTGCAGATTAGAAGTCCAGGATCAAGGTGTCAGGAAAGGTTTCTTCCAAAAGTCCCTCTCTCTGGCTTGTAAAGGGCCATCTTCCTCCAGTGTCTTCATGTGCAATCCCTTTGACAGTTACGTCTTACTTAACCTTCTCGTAGAAAGGTACCACTCACTGGATTAGAGTCCATGCATGTGCCTCCATTTGATCTTATACTATCTCCAAATACAGGCATCACATTCTATGTACCAGAAGCTGGGAGTTAAATATATGAATTTGGGAGGGCGTAAGTCAGCCCATACTGAGTAGCACTTTGCCAGCTACTATGCTAGCTAACAACCATGCAATGGTGAGCCAAACAGGTAAAAATACTGGCTCATAGAGCTTAAAAATAATGGGGGGAAATAGTCATTTACAAATAAATAAAGGCACATGAAAGCATAGAAGGGCCTCGTCCCTGCTATGGCCAAAAAGGCTTTTGAATCTGAATAAAAAATACAGAAAAAAATATATGCACACAAAATTTTGCAGGAAGAATACAAGCTGAGCGTGATGGCGCATGCCTGTAATCCCAGCACTTGGGAGGCTGAGGCAGGAGGATTGTTTTGAGTTCCAAGCCAGACTCTGCTATGAGTGTAATGCCAGCCTGAACTGCATAGTGAGACTCTGTCTCAAAAAGACAAAAAAAAAAAAAAAAAAAAAAAGAAACAACAAAAAAAGAAGTAACATAGCACATTCAAAAAACTGTGCTGTGGTGCTCAGGACTGAAACACAGAAAATGAAGAGTAATAAAACATGAAGTTGGACAGGAAAGCAGGGTGACATCACTGGGTCTTAAAACTCATACAATGATTATTAGTCTTTATCTGAAGGAAGGACCACCGTATTTCAAAAAGGCACAAGTGGCTTCTGAGGTGCTGTTAATGTTGCATTTCCTCACCTGGGTACTGGTTACATGATGGCAATTTAAAAGAGAGATTTAAGAGATACTCAGGTGGCAAAATCCATGATATCCAGCTGAGGGTTTGAATATGAAGGTGAAAAGGAGACCACACAGAAGATTCTGAAATCTCTGGCTTGCACAAATGTGTGGAAGGTAGCTCCATAATCTGTGACAGGAAACCCTGGAGAGCCAAACTGAGAGATCTCAGCTTTATTGTAAACTTTCAGGCTTACAAAGGGAAACAACAGGCATACAGGTGAGTTCAGATGTCAGATCTAAGAAGACAACATATTTGGTGTCACAAATAGCATTAATGGAAGCAGTGGGCATAAAATCACTCAGCCAGTATTTAATGAACTCCTATAATATTGCATAGAGGTACTGGTTTAGGCTTTTGTGGACATAGTTATGAACAAAATACACTCTCATGATTCTTAATAGTCTAAGCTCAGGAAGACTGCCAGAAAACCAATAATAAACAAATTCAAATTCTCATAAATATAATGACAACAGGACAATGTAAAAGTGACAGGCATGTGACTGCTTTACAGTGAAATAATCAGTAAAGGCCCCTCTCTGGAGATAACATTTCAGGTGCAATGTGAACAAATTTAAATTACATATGCACATATAAATTTATAGACTAAACTAGTTGCTGTGTAGATAAAAACTTAAAAGGCTGCCAATTATGAAAGTGGGAAAGACTTCTACATCCAAATGAGAAACGATGAGCTCACATGGGGGACACTGAGACAGTTTAGAGGAAACTTTCAGAAATGGCAAGGTTCAAACTTCAAAAAAAGTAGCAAAGGAGACTGAGAAATAATGAGACAAACAAAAATCATGTTGTCAAGGAAGCCAAGGGAAAATATTTTAGGGAAAAACTCTTCAAAACTCAAATGGCTGTGTTAAACAAGATACGCAGTGAGTAATCTTTAATACAAGAGGATGTTCTGTTGATCTCAGAAATCACTTCAGTAGAACGATAGGGACAGAATCTAAAGAGTGCACTGAATAATATGAGAAGGGAAAAAGGCCAACAGGTGTAGACTGTTCTTGAATAAATGAGTCATGTCTAAGCAAGAGAGAAATGTAGAAGTGAGAGAAATAACATTTAGGCTACAGAGAAAAGGAATAATGGACAGTAAATGAGGCAAGCAAAGGTATTCCAAAGTACATATTAAGGCTTGTCTTACTTTTTTTGCTGTTGTTGCTGAGACAAACTATGCCCAAAGGAAGAAAGGTTTACTTGGCTCACAGTTTGCAGAGGTTTCAGTCCATAGCTGGCTGGCTCCAGGGCAGGGTGGCAGGGCAGAGGGCATCACAGAGGAGAAACAGTTCATGGCAGGCAGAAGGCAAAAGACAATAAGCAGCAAGCAACAAGTGACACGCAGCAACACTCTTTTTGTCCTTGTACCATCCACACTCACACCCAGGGCGGGGCACCCTTAATCTTACCATCACACCACGAATCCATCCAGCATCACATCCTTGATCCACGCTGCACACAGCCTGGATCCAGCCACCTCTGAAAAGCCCCACCTATGACTATTTATATACGCATGGGCAACATCGGCATACAAGCAGTAACAGCAAATTACCTTAGATTAGAGGAGGCTACCACTTCTACAGAAATAGGCAGGAGAGGAGAAAGGAGAAATACAGAGGTAGAACTCAGACTGCTTGACCCTTTAAAAATAAAGAATATGTTCTTTTCACTAAATCATGCTATGGACATTTTGAGAAGTGTCTTAAGTAGGCCAACAAATTAACCAATGGTAAATTACACTGACACTAATGTGTTTAAAGGCAAAAAATGACTCAAATATATTATTTTTGAAATAAAAAGTAAAAATGCAAAGATATGAATTAGGAGCAGTATTCTTTACTGCTAAATAAAGATAAATAAGTTCAAATTTAAGAGATTCAAGAGTTTTTAAAAAAATTACACTTGAGCCGAGTGTGCTGGTACTCTCTAGTCTCAGCACACAGAAGCATGAGCAGGGAGAATCTCCTGCGCGCAGGCTGACGCCGGCCTGGGCAACACAGTGAGACTTTGTCTCAAAAAAAAAAAAAAAAAAAAAATTACACTTAAGAGTCACAGTTTTTTGGAAGAAGTTTTGAAACACGATTATGAACTTTTAGTTAGACCACTTTAAAGAGTAAATACCTGGTTTACACTTCTCCAGATGTGAAATTCTTCCATAAAGTACTAAAGCAAATAATTGCAACAAATTTTGAAATGTCCCTCAAGAAAAGCAAATCCTATTTCTTTACTTACCTGTTCTGTAGTCATCTCTTGGTTATAAACCACAAATCTAAACACTAGTTGCAAATCTCAAATAAAATAAGATGCTCACGCAACACTAAGCTAAACAGGTGAGCCGCCTCTCCTGCTGGGTCAGGTATCCTTTTCCCTGCATCAAGTGACTGACTGATACTCCAGGTGTCTTCTATTACAAACTGCCCTGTATTTTCATTAGTGTTTCTCCTTAATACCGTAAGGTTGTTAATGTTTTCAGGGAGAATACTGGTTCTTGTTCTAATATTCAACAAATACTTATTGACTCCTGTTAAAGAACAAAGCTGAAAGACACAGTAATGACCAGGAAGACAATACCTGTATCTTTATTCAAGAAACCAATGGCTGTTTTTTCATAGAATCTTTTTCCCTCTAAGCAAAACTTCTAAATCTGGCTTGACATTTTGAAACTAAAAAGCAACTATTTTTTTTTTCAAACTACTCTTCAGGAACTAAGAAAACCCAAACAAGATCCAATTCTTTAACTTTTTAAATTGAAACAAGGCAAATACTCAAAAGTAACAATACTTCAGCTGGGTGGGGTGACACACACCTATAATCCTAGCACTCAGGAGGGTGAGGCAGGAGGATGGCTGAACTACAAAGCAAGACCATCTCAAAACACCCAACCCAAAGATTCTTCACCCTGTGTTTACAGATTTTCCTTACAGAATTTTAAGGCTCAATCCAGACGTGACTCGCCAGTACCCAACCCGTCTCCCAGCAGAGGTACGTTCTCTGCTCAGCACCAGCGCCCTCAGTGGCCACAGGACACTGTGAAAGTGGCAGTGATAGCGTGGAATCTCCCACAACACCCAGGCCTTAGAAGGCAGCCACACGTCCACGGGGGCACCTCCAGGGCTTTGCCCGCTGAGGAACGCAACACCCAGGGCGCTCTGACCACTGCGCTTCACTAAGATCTTCCTGTCCAGTGTCCCTTGCTTTCTTTCAAGGCCTATAAAAAAAGCCCGCTTCTCTTTGCAGCCTACAGACAGACGGTCCTTTCACCCTCTGTCCGCCTGCACCCGGGCACTACAAATTCCATGCTATGTTGTCTTCACATTGGCCTAGTCTCTGCCTCATGCTGTTTCTTATAAGAACCTAATTATTCAATTCAATGTCATTTTAAAACAAAATTTAGTAACATCCTTTATTGTTAATTTTGGAAAATATAAAATGTCATAAAAGGGAAAGGATGCTACTTACCACACACGCACAAAAAATACTTCAGTTCTTCAGAAATTCTAAAAGCTGATGTAACTTCCATGACATTTACTACTAGCACACTTTGGTAATAACTGAACTATTAAAAAAAAAACCCACGCAAATAGTGTGCTCTATTTTAGAAAATACTGCATTAAAATTAATAATGAGTAAAACCCAACTTACGTAATTTAACAGTTCTTTTGCTGAGGCTGCCAGGTATGGTGGCACATGCCTGTAATCCCAAACTTGGGAGGCTGAGGCAGGATGATCACTGTGAATCAGCCTGAAATGCAGTGAGTCCTTGTCTCCAAAAAAAGTAAAATAAAATGAAATAAAATCCTTTTACTGGATACTACACATTTCACGTGAATTAAAATCCAAAAGTATTAAAATTTAAATATTAAAGCTGTGTATATAACCAAATAAAAAATGTTGCTGCCAGGTGTGATGGCTCATGCCTGTAAATCTTAGCACTCTTTTAGTGAGCTCAAGGCTGGTCTGGGCTACACAGGCTGAAGGCCAGCCTGAACTACACAGTAAGACCCTGTCTCAAAAAAAAAAAAACTGCTGAAATGCAATTATCAATCATATCAATATCTTATTTTTAGAAAACATCTAAACATTATAAAATACAAGTTTTTCTACTTTTTAATTTTTAAAAACAGAATTCTAAATAGCCACTTAAAGATTTCTTCACTAAACTTTACTGATAAATCAACATAGCTACTAGTCCTATAAACATGCATACAACTCTACCTAAAAATGTTTCTTACCTTGAAAAAAAATCTAAATTAAAAAAAAAAAATTCTGAGGCTTTAAGATAACGTGGGATAGTCTGACCTAATTTGAATCCGTGTTCCTTCTTTTACCAGACAAATTACATTAATAAATCTAGCCTAAGTTTTTGTTTCTTCTTTATAAAATACAGAACTTCTATAAAAATATGCAGAATAATCACATTTAAACTACGGCTTAGCATCACTGGGCACGAGAATGATACTAGTTATTTACATGAATGTTAGTAATTAACAGCTTGCCGCTGTGAAATTCTTACCGTTGGCTGCAGCAGCATTCCACAGTGAAAACATTTAAACATTACAAAATATAATGTGAAAACAACTCAAAACAGCGATCAGCTTTCATTCAATCAGTTTTTGAAAGACTCTCCAACCATGACACAAAGGGACTGCCATAACAATACATTTCTCCCTACTACTCACCGACTAAAGCCTGTCATCACGACGAATTACTGTGACAAGGTTTCTTTTTCAGATGCATACATCCACATATTAAGCCGTGTTTATGAGATTTCCAACCAACGGGGGAATGACAAAGTATTACAAATTTTTCTAAGCATTTTCCTACAAAAAAAATCTACCAACTGCTCAACTATGCTTACACAGTTAAACTTCGTTAAATAAATAAATTCTATCAGGAATAATGAGTTCAGTGGAAGCAGGGTGGAGTTTATGACCATTTTGCCAGTCACTTACCATTCCACCATCTTCGTTAAAACTATTATGATAACAGGAGGATAGCTAGGCAGAAAATGGACAAAAGAAAAAGAAAACATATACAGAAAGACTGTGAAAGAAAAAGAAATATGACTTCTAAGAGTAGAAAGAAAGAAAAAGAGAGTAAGAGGGAGGGAGGAGAGGGAAGAAGAGAGGAAGAGAGAGAGAGAATGAACCCAGCATCCCTTCCCAGATAAATTTTCATTTTGTTATAAAAGCCAGAAAGTCAGGCATGGTGGCACATGCTTGTAACCTCAGCATTCAGAAGGCTGAGACAGCAGGATCGACTTAAATTTAAGGCCAGCAGGCTATATACAGTGACGTAGTGAGTTCATGACCAGCCTGAACTATATAGCAAAAACCTGTCTCACAAAAACAAAAAAATTGAAGAGTTCATAATTATAACTAAAAGGCTGGAGATCTAGCTCAGTGGCTAGCGCCTGCCTGCAAAGTGTGAGGTCTTGAGTTTGATTCCCAGTAGTATTGAAAAAATAAAAAGAATTATAACTAAAAAGATGGTTAAAAAAAAATTGTAGCCAGGCGTGGAGGTGCACACCTGTAATCCCAGCACTTAGGAGGCTCAGGCAGGAGGATCACTGCAAGTTCGAGACCAGCCTGCGCTACAAAGTGCACTCAAGGCTAGCCTAAACTGTGGAGCAAGACCCTGTCTCAAAAAGGCAAAAAAAAAAAAAACAAGAACAACAACTTATGTAATTACTCCAATAATTATTAGTTGTAGATAAACTTAACTCCAAGGGTAAAATTTTAATTTTCCATGTCTTTCTGAAAAGCTAAAACTACAATTAAGAAAAAACCAAAATAAAAGTATTTCAATGAATTGTATTAAACTTGCATATAATTTTTTCCTTAGTTACTAATAAAATTGAGACAAACAGCTCAGCAGTGCCTCTCAAAATTTCTCAGTTTTTCCAACTGTTTTAAAAAAATACAGTTCACTTTTTAAAAATAACATGAAAATACTAATTACTACATGAACACTGTCACACGAAGTCTTCAGTTACTTACCGAAACAACTGCAATGTCTCTTAATGTGACTGTTCTAAGATTAGGGGTCACCCTCTGGCTGTGTCTATGCCACATAAAACATTTTAATAGCTTATTAAAGTTAAGTTCTGTACTGAAAAACAGAATACATCACTACCATCAATATCACACCTGAAATTTAATAAGATTTTTCATTCAGAAAAAGAAACAATATAAATAATTAAAACTTCTATTAAAGTCAGTTAGGCTTTTCCAACACATATAAGTTTAGCTTCTAAAGACCATATGCCTATAATCACAACTACCTGGGAAACTAAGACAGGAGCATCAGTTTCGAGGCCAGCCTGCTCAGCCTGGTGAGAACGTGTCTCAAAATTTAAAAAAACTTACACACGGGACCAATCTTTAGTAGAATTTTTAAAAAGTACAACTTTACTTATTGTTGAGGCTCTCTTTTCAAAAACTATTCATGCTGTACTTTTACTCATAATCTGATAGCAGCAACATCTTAAGAATTTCCAAGGAAGAGATATTCAGAAATACCATTTATATACATACATATTCTATTACAAAAATCAGGCCATTGATTATATTGTAACATGCTGGATATAAACAGGAAACATTCTTTTGCAAGGTTTATCAACTTAGTTGCAGGCAATCATAAACATAAACTTTCAAGATCCGCTGAAATTTACAAGCCATGCAAAACTGAAAATTTCTTAGGCTTAAAATATTCGTTAATTTGAATCAGCTAAATTGAATTAATCAAAATACTGCTTTGCAAAGTATAAAAGGAGTAACAAACACATACAAGATAATCACTAATCCCTTTTCTATGATCGATTTTAATAAATTTAAGAGTATTTCTTAACTATCCTGAGGATAGTTTAAAGAAAACACTAGCTATGTCTATGAGGAGGAGCCTTAATTTAAGAGAATATGGTGGCACTTGCCTGTAGTCTTGGCTACTCCAGAGGCTGAGGCAGGACTGCAAAGTTTAGCCAAGGCATTTTAGGGAGATGGGGTGTCAAAATAAAATTGTAACAAGGCCTGGGAATGTATCCGATGGCAGAATACTTGTCCAGTATTCAGGAGGCACAGTGGTCAATCCCCAAAACCAACAACAAAATAATGATAAGAATAATCATAATAAACAGTAATGACAGTGAAGATCAGTATGCCAATCTTATTTGCAAAGAGAAAGAAAGCCATCACCCAACAGGGTATTACTAGTCCCTTAATACAATCGCTCCTTCCCAGTAAATTTACAAAACTACAGCTAACAATTTTAATGGAAAACAAAATTTTATTTAGAAATTATAACCCCTAAAACTCAACTTTAAAAACCATTAATTCAATCTACTCCTTATATTGCCACCAAAGTAGTCTGCTCTGATTTAGTACTATCTGATCTGGTCCATGTACCAAAACTAAATTAGTATTTTCTCATGACTTCAGAGAGGCACTACTACTCTAAGTGGGTTGCAGATGTAAAAGCAAATAAACAAAATAATACAACTTCAGCCCTTAGTAGTCACCGCATTTGTGTCAGAACACTACACAAAATGCCAAGAGATTAGCAAATCTGTCTGGTTAAGGCACTAAAACATTAACAACTGTATTTCTTCAACACCTTCTAAGAGAATACCACCAATTTTCTTTATAAATATTCAGAAAACCACATTTTTGCAGAAAAATATTACGTCCAAACAAATATTTCATATCCTTTAAATCATGAACTTTAAAAACTTGAAATCTTATAAAACTGGTCTATCTTAAGACAGGTGTGGTTGCATACACCTGTAGTCCCTACATTTAGGAGACTGAGGCAGGAGGGTCATGCTAAGCTGACAGCCAGTCTACACTATCCAGTGAGTTCAAAGCCATCCTGAACTACATAAATAAGGCCTTGTCTCGAAACAAACAAACTTGAATACAAGAAAAAATTTTTGATACAAAATTGATAAATTCCACATTTTTATAGATTTTCAAATTCCGATGTCCTGTAGTAGTGATCACTGCTTATACTTTCCACCATTCTGTTAAAAAACAAAAGTTAGTCCTAACACTTGGAGGAACCATTAATTACTTTTGTCTTAAAAAGTCTCAGAATATTAATTTCCCTGCTTCCATAAGCCTTTACAGTGGTATCTCAGCTCACAAACAACTCTTTCCATGATTCTTTCTGGTCGCAAATAGAACGACAAGAAACAAATCAAATTCAATGGTTAGGCTCAATGTTAATCTTATGGAGAAATTTGATTTGGTTCTCAACCGATTTGGTTTGCAACCAGAATCGTGCAAAGAATTCAGTTCGTGAACCGAGGTACCACTGTATAATTTTTAGAACGAAGCATTTCTTAAATTAATTGGCAATGATGAATAATTTAGTACTCAGAAGTACTAAATTAGCACTAGGAAAGGAAGCTGAGACTGCAGTAAGAACTGGGAATTTATTTTAACGGATCTACCTAGAACAGTGTATCTGCCTAACATGAACGTGTTCCCTTAGAATGTTTCTCCCAAAGGCAACCACTTACTTCTTCAAAATAAATCTGATTGTCATTCAAAAACCACAGGTTTACAGTACTACTACTCCTATGTGAGGTTTTATAAACAGAGGGAAAGAACACATAGTGTATCTAATAGCGGCTTCATTTGTCCCCAAATTAAATTCCTTTGTATACTTTTCAAACTGTGCTAATTTACATAATAAACCACATAAGAAACCACAAGTTCAAATACCAAAAAGTATTAGTTCTAAGGGAACAGCACATAAAAGCATATAAAAACACTGGATGAAGGAGATGTGTCTATATATATATGAATATATATACATGCATACACAAACCACAAGTTAGTATGTTCTACTTCCCATAATAGTTAGGATGAACAGATACAAACACCACTTACGTGGAACAAGATAAAGCAAGGTAACACCCAAGGTAAAAAGGACTGAACAGTACACACAAATAGAAATCACACTTGTTTTACTAAGAGCGATGTAATGAAGATCTTGTGACAGTACTGTATCTACCTTTCAACCTCATAACTTTAAAAGTAATATACAGATTTTAAAAGACTTTTAAAGTAACATTGAAAAGACTAGCAAAAGGCTTTAAAACATCATATGAAGAAATACAGGATTCTGAGCATGCATTTTTGTGACTGTTTTTTGAAACAGGGTCTCACTATGTAGTCCAGGCTGGCCTTAAACTCACTTTGATCCTCCTGCCTCAGCCTCCCAAGTGCTGGGATTACAGGTGTGTGCCAGCACGCCATCACAACAGGCATTGTTTTTGAGACGGGGTCTCAATATATAGTTCACAGTGACCTTGAGTTATGTAGCACGGGCTGGCCTTGAACTCACAGCAGTCCTCTTGCCTTAGCCTCCTGAGTGCTGGGATTGCAGGCATACGCCACCATGCCTGGCCAGAATGGGATATTTTAGGAGAAAGTGTCATGAAATAATCAGTAAAATATATAAAGGGTCCTAAGGGTTAACTTTTCAAAAATCACTTTGAAATTAGCTGGAATTTTTCCTAATAAAAAGAATAAATCAAAGAGTAAAGAAATATTTTCTAGCAAACACTGGGAATAGACAGTATAAGAGGTGCTAATGTTTCTTTTCTCACGCCACACTGAAAACTGCTCATCTAGGACTGACCAGGCAAAGCCCTGTCTGAAGGCAAGGATTAATTCTAAGACCTACAGTGAAGGGTGTCTCAATTTTAAAATTTTAAGTGAAGAGCTGTGAATGTTGGCACATGACTATAATCGAGCACTTGGGAGGCTGAGGCCGGACGGTCACCATGAGCTCGAGGCCACCCTGGGATATATAATGAGTTTAACGCCAACCTGATCTACATAGGGAGAGTAGACCCTGTCTCAAACAAAACAAAACAAAACAAAACCACCATAGAAATCCCACAAAAAAAAATTTTAAGTGAAAGAACACAATTCAATAAAATTATATAGTGAAAAAAATACAGGTGCTATAGAAAAAAAAATCAGAAATATCATATAGAACTAATGTTCTTATGATCAATGCTAAGCAACTGTCCAAAATATTTTTTTAGATTAGATTATATGGCAGCTACTGGGCACGGTGACACACACATATAATACCAGCACTTAGGAGGCTAAAACAGGAGGACAGCCATGAGTTCAAGGTCAGCCTGGGCTACATAGTGAGTTCAAGGCTAACCTGAACTACATAGGAAGACCCTGTCTCAAAAAACAAACAACAAAAACACCTGCAATAAACTGAACAAAGCGAAACATTGCAAGAATCACCTGAGGCGGTTTTTCTATCTATGCAGTGACTTGCCTCTGTATCACTTTTGAATTGGAAGTGTGTAGGGATAGGCAGAGGGATTAAGAAGGGTGATGAACAGATATTATGTGATAAAAATTTATATATACATGAAGAAATCCCCAGGTGACTGATACATTTACTGTCTACTACTTGCTGGGGAATTCTGTTTACATGTAGGTGATATGCTAGTATGGCCTAAAAACAATTTTGTCACACAAATTAGCTGAAATATACACCTGCACAAGGAGTGGGAGAAATAAGATACCCTACAATAAGCTAGTATTTCTTCCGTATTTAAATTAGTGACGGAAAAATATTCAAGTTTCACAAAAAGTTACACTAAGGTATAAACTATAAAAAAGCTGTTCAACATTATCTATAAAATTAGCTTAAAATTCAATTATAGAAAAAAATCCTAGTTCCTGTCCATTCTACTACTCAAAAGTTTTCATAATAAAGATTTTACCACAAAAGATTATAAAAGCATTTAAAATACAATTTTATATAATTTTATTTGTACTTTAGAATTTAAACAACTTGCTGGGAACATAGTCTTAGTGAGGCAACATAGCCTTAGAGAGGCAGCATAGTCTTCTTTTATTTAAAACTAAACTTTGAGTCAGGTTCATTATTTTTTTCAAGAGCAAGCAACAAACGTTAGCTGGAAATAGCCAGCTTACTGATTATTTGTGAGATGGATCTGATTATGTGAGCCTACAGAGCCTCCCCACCTCTGGCTTCCCTGTGGAAGAGGGAGTCTCTGTGTGCTTTTCTGTGTCGGTTCCACTGAGTTCATGACAATAGAGATGGACATCTGATATTCATAACGATCCAACATCTGAGCAATCTTCTTTCGAGACACACCATGTTTATTCCTCCTACCAAAAGAGACAAGGGTTGTAAATCTTTTTCTCTTTTGGAATTAAAGACTTATAGATTAAATTATTTTAGAGCAACAGAACACAGATTCCAAACAATACTGCGCAAATAAACATTAGATGATATTTCATTTACATCTTATACATGGACATTCAGAGTTGCTCCCTACAGCAAAATGTTAATTGATTATGCCTTCTTCACAAGAGCTGGTCACCACGCCTACTGAGCCCATCCACTTTCAATTAAAAAATCAAACATTAAAAATGAACGATGAGATAGTGTTTTTCTGAGAATTGCAGAAGAACTGAATAGATAATTAAAACCTGCGAAAAACAAGGTAAAAATATCACATTTTAGAAGTTATTTTAGCAGTTTAAATTCAATGTTATTTTTAATACCAAATTATTATTAGACACACAACAATTTAGTTTTTAATTTTTCTTTTTTTGGTACCAGGAATCGAACTCACGTCCTCACACTTGCCAGGCAGGCACTGTGCCGCCAAGCTATATCCCCAGCCCTGACACACAATTCAGACAGCTCCCACAATGTTAATGAAAGACACACTATATAATGTATGACTACACATATGTATATATAAAAGTTCAAAAGAAGGCAAGATTAAATTACAGTAAGCCAGAAGCTGCTATAGTAAAACTTAAAGAAAAGTAAGAAAGAGACTACAATTACCAAGTCAAAACAGCGACTAGCTTTACAGGATGAAAAAAAACTGGGCAGAGGAACACGAAGAGCTTCTGAGGTGCTGATAATGCTCTCACAGGAAGTATAATTGCGGTTTAAGAACTCTGTTAAGCTGTGTGTGAATATTCGATGGACTTCTCTGTATACATATACTTTCATGTAGAGTTTACGGCAACAAATATTAAAAATTCATCTTTGATCTTGAAAGCACTTTGAACAATTTATCCTTATACTTTCCTCTAACATGACTTGGACATGCAACACACAGGAAGGTATTTATACTGAATGCTACAGTCCTCAATTTTCTAGTGTCAATTTGCTGTTCCTACAAAGGGACCACAAAAGAAATATTAACTTTTAGTATTTTTTACTCAAGATAAAAAAATAAGAGTCCCTTGAATATAAATGATGCTATAGCTGTACATAATTTAATCACTCATTTATTAAGCACAACTCTAATAACTTTTTTTTTAGGTTCTGGGAATCGAACTCAGGACCTTGTGCTTGCCAGGCAAGCACTTGTGCCAGCTGAGCTATTTCCCCAGCCTCAACTCTAATAACTTTAGTATTTAAATTTCTGTCTTTTCCAGCTCAAGTGTGATGCACACAGTAAGGCAGGCAAACTGTATCAGATGTTAATATTTATGTATCTATCAATATATGAACACACAGCACATAAATAGCAAAGAAAATAAAGGAATGAAAGGCAAAGCAGAAACAAATTAGCTGGAACACACATACAGAATATCTGCATAAAGACTGGGGTGCTGCTCAGTAGTAGAGTACATGGTTGGCACACACTGGGTTCAGTCCTTAGCACCAAGGGGTGGGGGAGAATACCTTGAAGCTGGAGGAGATCAAACTAAGATGGAAATAAAAAATGGTTTCAAAAACAGAAATGTCTGCACAACTTTATGAGTATTCTGAAAAACACTGAATTGTATACTTCAGCTTTTGCATTATTTTTTCTTTTTCTTTTTTGGTACCAGGAATCGAACTCAGGGCCTTGCACTTGCCAGGCAGGCACTTATGCTGCTGGGCTACATCCCTGGCTGAATTGTATACTTAAATGAGTGAACTGTAAGGCAGATTGCAAATTATACCACAATAAA
This sequence comes from Dinomys branickii, assembly GCA_004027595.1. Lineage (NCBI taxonomy): Eukaryota > Metazoa > Chordata > Mammalia > Rodentia > Dinomyidae > Dinomys > Dinomys branickii. Next base: position 7,627 of record PVLD010001074.1, on the reverse strand, counting down.
GCTATTACCAAAACGAGGGAGGCGACAGTGAAGAAGAAATAAGTGATAGGAACAGCAGGGAATCAGAGAAAAGGATAAAAGTTAACACTGTGAACTGGAAAAGTACTAGGAGTCCACAATCTCTCACCACAAATTGTGAAATCTATTAAACTATAACAACTCAGTTTTCTATTAACAGAGATGGCAAGAAACCTAACCAGATTTGTATTCACTGGGCAGCACAATTTACTCAAAACTAACATTATATTGTGCAGAATCTTTATTTACTTAGACTGAACAGTCGCTACTTGCTACAGAAATATTAAAATGTTTGACAATGAATATGGCCCCAAACTCCAGTAGGGGCAGTAAACTACAGAGTTACGCAAATAAGAAAGAAAAAAAAAATAACTGAAGGGCTAAAAGGCAAAGGGGAAAGAAATTAGTTGGAACACACATACAGCGGCAGTAACACCTAAAATCCAAAGAAACTGAATTTAAAAAAAGAAACAACTGATTCTAAGGATCTCAGTATGCGATTAGGGATCTATAATAGTAAAAAAGGAAAAGAAATAGCAAGGTGAAAGGAACTGTAAAGAAGTGATGATGAGGGGCTGCGGGTACAGCTCAGGGGAGTAAGCGCCTGCCTGGACAGTGACGATGTGCCTAAGACAGGAAGGAGACCAAAGGGGAGGGAAATGAAGCAAAGTGGCTGAGCTAAAAATAGCCAGGGGGAAAAGTGCTCATTTTATTCTTAAAAGTTTCTTGGACCTACACTCAATAACTGTGAAACGTGCATCACATTAAAGAAAGAAGTATTTAACGAGGAAAATTTAAGAAAATTTAACAAGGTACGGCACCTCAAAAACTTTTAAGTCAATGTTCCTCTTAACAGGAAATAAGAAACCACAGCACCTACACACAGGTAACAAAGATGACAAGCAAAGCTGGGTGAGAAATTAATCACGTAAAGGCAAAGCCAAAGGAGGAGGAGAGAGGATTCAATAAAAAAGAAAACACCAAGCGCCTTACTTTTCTAATTCTTCAGGGTCAAATTTCCACCAAGTCTCAGGTTCATGAAACTCTACTCTGTACCCCTTTCCTATGGCCTGTACAAAGGAGGCAGAAAACAAAACCTGGAGAGTGTGCTTAAAGTAAAAAGGAGGCAGACAATTTCACTTAGACAATATTTCTACATGTCCTCAAGCAAGAAAACTACGTTACAAAACAATATAATTTATAAAATGTTAAGGCTGCATAACTGAATAAATCCCAATTACCCTCAAGTCCCGGAATAACAAATTGAGCACATTTCTTAATATGCACCATTCCCAATTTTCAAAAAACTAAGTAAACCAAGAAATCTTTTTAGAACAAAGATAAACTTTTTAATAAAGATCAAATTAGACCAAAATTTCAGAATATGAAAAAATTAAAAAGAATAAAAAAAGATTCCTATTTACCATTTCCACATATGGTTTCATTTCCCAAGCTTGTGTGTTAGTGTTGTCTATTATAACTGGAGATCTCCCCTGATCAATAGCTTGCTTTGCTGAAATAAAAAATAAAAACAAACAAAAAATAGAACTGTTAAAATATAAATATTTATTAAGAAATATTCTACATCTCCATATTTAAAACAATCTCAAGTCAATGTCATAAAAAACAAGGACTCACCGGGGATATAGCTCAGTGGCATAAGTGCCTGCCTGGCAAGCGCAAGGCCCTGAGTTTGATTCCTGGTATCAAAAATATATAAACTAAACTAAAATAAAAAAAAAAAAAACAAAGACTCCAGTAGATTAAAAGGGAATTGAGAGACATAAGATATGCTACATGTGTTCTTTACACTGGATGCTGGTTTTGGCAAACTGGCTATAAAAGACATCTGGGGGCACTTTACTGTATTAATTTACAGCTAATGTAGCCTTCAAGCGAGAGCTAAATTTTATTTACAGGAAAGAGAGGAAAGAATGGAACAAGTTACAATGAACTCAGATTAAGTATGAAAAAAGGTAAAAATTTACTGAAACAAAGTGTTAAATGAAAACATCAAGTTATGAGGCAATAGTCAAATACTATCTTAATTAGTTCAAAATATGGTAGAAAGATTTACTAACGTATTGTAAGTGTTCATATGTAAACAGGAACATCTGTGCTTCTGAAATAAGAGAAGCTTATATATTTAAAAAATTATAGATTTATTGTTTGGGGGGGCAGTCTTTTTGAGACAGGGTCTTGCTGTGTAGTTCAGGCTGGCTCAGTTCAGGATGAGCTCACTTTGCAGCCCATGCTGGTCTTGAACTTGCAACAATCCTCCTGCCTCAGCCTCCCAAATGCTAGGATTACAGGTGTACACCACTATGCCCAGCCAGATTTATCTTTTTTTTACCAGAAAATCTTTATATATAAAATAGTTAAATACCATAGTTCAATTGACTGGATTTCTTAGGACTATAGTTTTCAAAGAGGAGCTAGAAGGGGGTGAAACTTTTCTAAGCTTTATCCCCCTATTCCAGTGCATATACCTCTACCATGAGGTGAGAATCCCTGTCACAGCAAGCATTGTTAATGACCAGGGAGTGAGTGTACACCTCAGGTAGAGCACATAAGAAAAATAATTATGAACTTCTGATAAAAATGTATGGGGCCAAAGCAAAATGCAATGATAGGAATGTTTTCTTGGGACTTAGAATTCACTTTTTTGTTTGGCAGTGATGGGAACTAAACCCAGGACCTTACCTTTGCCAAGCAAGCATTCTCCTACTGAGTATTAGCCTCAGCTTTAGGACTTAGAATTCAAACCAGTAAGTTCCACATAATGAAAACATTCATATAGATGTCTAATGGAGACAAAATTCTCAACGTTAAGGAGTAATAACTATGGTGGAATACATATACTAAATAAAAAAAACTAAGAAATCAGTTTACACATAGATGTTATCAGTGAGTGCTGGCTTGCTGTCAGCAACAGGATAATATCACTTTCCCAGCTCTATCTTCAACCATAAACAGTGCTCTTATATCCCACTTAAAGGTTTTATTAAGCTGGGCGTGGTGGCACATGCCTGTAATCCCAGCACTCGAGAGGCTGAGGCAGGAGGGTTGCCTCGAGTTTTGAGACCAGCCTGGGCTACAAGGTGAGCTCAAGGCCAGCCTGAACTGCACAGCAAGACCTTGTCTCAAAAAGACAAAAACAGAACAAAATAAAAATGTTTTATTAAAGTAATTTTCCTAATGTCTGATAGTTAAACTTACACATCCAAAGAGCTGTGTTCTAGAGGACTAGAGTTCCTAAGGAAACAATGTTTAAATTTCAAACAAGAGCGGTTTTCTTAGACAAATTAATACCATACTCTGAAAGAGAGAATGACACCTTAGAGACATTTTCAATTTATGTATGTTTTAGCCAGGCGTGGTGGAGCACGCCTGTAACCCCAGTACTTGGGAGGCTGAGGCAGGAGGATCGTTGCAAGTTCAAAACCAGACTGGGCTACAAGGTAAGCTCAAAGGCCAGCCTGAACTGCACAGCGAGAACCTGTCTCAAAAAAACAAAAAAACAGAAACCAAAAAAAATTTATATATGTTTTAAAATTAAGGTTTTCAAATAATGAACGTGAAGCAAATAGATTTTCTCAGAATGGTGACTGTAATTTAGAGCTATTCAGTTAAGTTCAACACAGAGTAATTTTTATCCTCAATAATATGCTTATAACTACCAAAATGTCTAATGAGGAGAGGCGTTGTGGTGCATGCCTAGAACCCCAGCTGCTCAAAGACGCTGAGACACAAGGAGGACAAGCGCAAGGCAAGCCCGGGCAACTTAGCAAAACCCTCAGTCAAAACACAAAGAGGGCTGAGAGGTCAGTAGTGGAATTCTGCAGGGTTCAGTTCCCAGTATCACCAACACCCACACAAAAGCTCCTCTACTGACCACCAGATATGATTACCTTGAAAAGTTCTGTCTTTGTTATACTGAAAAAGGCAGTACTGTAGTTTATCCGGAAACACCCCATTATATTTAGAAAGTATAATGCATATGGAATAGACATTTTAACGAAATATTCTTTATTCACTCCATTCATCACTGCATCTTGCTTCTCTCAACTCTAGACCAGTAACTCCAAACCCTTTTGGAATTGTAGTATCATAATTTAAGCTGTTCAACAATGTTCTATGGCGCTACATTTTTTTGAGATTTTCATGCCACACTCAAATATATTTGGAGAAATCCTAGAATGTCACACAACCAGTACAGACTAAGTATCTCTTCTGTGAAATGCATGGGACCAGACGTGCTCAAATTTCAGACAACTGCAGGAGGACTATAGGAGAAACAAGAGACTAGTGTCAGGATTTAAAAAGGGAAAACTGCCTCCTGAAGACAGTGGAGCGGGAAGCAGCAGAGAAAGGGCCTCTCTGAACCTGATGTCTGGACACTGGAATGTAGCAGTGGTAGCAACACGAGGGAGAGGAGAAGGAAAGTGGGTCCTCAGAACCCATGAAGGATCTGAAGCAAGAACTGAAGCCCGTGGGGAGACCAAGAGAGAAACTTCAATGAAGAAGGAGGTCGTAGGCAGCAAAAGCGGTCTCCCTGAGCCCAGACTAGGGACAGCTCTAGCCTGCATGCCCAGTAACTACTGCACCCCCCAGGCCACCTCTGAGAAGCACGCCCACAAAACAGTGCAGCGGACACGGCGGACTGCAGAGGCTGCCTAGTGATTTGGGTTCAGGTGTTCCCCCAGGAGAGGGCAACTGGCCAGCAGCCACCTTGGAGAGGGGCCAACTGAGCTTAGAACTGAAAACAGCGGTGAGCGCCATCCAGCAGCTCCCAGTGACAAGGTCAGGCTGCCAAGCGAACTCGGCAGGTCAGGGAGCCAAGTTCCGGCTTCACAGCCAGAAGCCAGCCTGAATTTGATGCAGCTAAAGGCACAGGGTTGCTGGGATCATCCACGACCCCTGTAAAGCCACAGCTGGCTTGCTGGGATTGATCAGCTCGGATGTGGACTCTCCTCAGATGCTGTCTGTCTCATAGGGATAGCAGAGACACCTGGAATCGGACAAATTTTGTTCTTTTTTTTTTTTTGTGGTACTGGGGATCGAACTCAGGACCCTGCGCTTGCTACGCAAACGCTTATTCCACTGAGCTATATCCCCAGCCCCCAAATTTTGTTTTCTTACTTCCTTTTCCTGTTTTAACTTTTCTCTCTTTTCTTGTTTTTGTTTATTTGGTTTTTCCTTGTTTGTTCTTATATGAGTGTAAACAGTTTCTAGTTTTGTTGTTGTTGTTATTGCTATTGTGTTTATTTCTTCCCTTTCCCTCTCATCTTCTTCCCAATTTCCCATAGTTTGCACGATCTTCCTTTGTCCTCCAGCCTTGCTTCTAATCTGTTGTTCTTTTTCTATTTCATTATTTTCTTTCCGCCTAACCTCTTAAAATTTTTCCCAAGGATAAAATCGCCATAGTAAGGGCTTATTCACTGCACAGAATTTTCTGATCATTTCACATTTTATTATATAACCACAAATCTAGTTCATATGTTAAAGGTGGCAAATTAATAGCTACTATGGTTTGTCATTTCCTTTTTTTTATTATTTTATTTATGGCTTGTCATTTTTCTAGACTGTGTTTCATGCTACTGCTGTTTATTGCACCACTTCAGCCAAGGTGACATAACTGTTCTAATCCATTGTTGTTCTTGGTATACCAAGACTGAGACTGCCTAAGGGTCATGAAAAATACTACAGGCCAGTGCCAAAGAACCAGGGGCTGGGCCGAATGGGTAGCAACTTCTCATCCCTCAGTAAACTGAGGAGGTAGAATCGGGCAACAGATTCAAAACCCAAAAGCCAGCTATACTGGAAAATACCTCTGAGTAGTCACTTCCTAAGGGTTCCAAATAATACCAATAAAGTTGGTTGCCATAAGCAATTAAAAGCATCAACCCAGGAATTAAACTAACAAAAAAAAAACAAAAAAAAAAAAACAGAAAATGAGGAGATACTTAAGATTCAACCTCAGACTTCCAGCTCACCAAACGCGAATCCCGGGGGCAATGAGGTGTAACAATCGAAAAGCCATCCACCTCGACTCTGAAATCATAACAGTGGAAGTACCAAAGCAGATATAGAGCTCAGTGGCACAAGTGCCTGCCTGGCAAGCACAAGGTCATGAGTTCAATTCCTGGTACCAAAAAAAAAAAAAAAAAAAAGGAAAAAGAAAAAAAGATAAACAAAGCTCTAAAAAAATCAAATCAGAAATAATTTCTCAGGGCTGGGGATATAGCTCAGTGGAATAAGCACGTGCCTGGCAAGCGCAAGGTCCTGAGCTTGATCCCCAGTACCGCCAAAAAAAAAAAATAATAATAATTTCTCAGATAACTACCTAATGAAAGACATGCTTTGTGACTCTAGAGCAGATATAGATTTAAAAAAAAAAAAGGCATAGGAAAGTGACAGAAACCATGAATGTCCAACATAGGAAAGAAATGGAATCCATGAAACAGATTCAAAAAGAGATCCAGATTAAAAATTCCACTGGAAGTATCCACCGCAGAAAATGATCATGAAAAGAGTAAGTTCTTAAAAACAGCAAGGGACCACAAGAAATCAACCCAGCACTGCTAGATGAGGCAAAGAAAAGCAACATGAGATGTATCAGTCAATGAAAAGGCAGCAGACGGCCCATATAACATAGAAACCTGTTGACAGAAGTCATGGCAGGCAGGGAGCACACACTTGTAATCCCAGCACTTGGGAGGCTGAGGCAGGAGGGGAGACCAGCCAGGGCTACATAGTTAGCTCAAAGCCAGTCTAAACTACATACCAAGACCCTGTTTCAAAACTAAAAAAAACAAAAACAAAAACAAAAAAAACACAGTAAGGAAGATGGCGACCGGGTGAGCAGCAAGGGAGCGAACCTCCTTAATAAACACCACCAGCTCGAGACAGACTTGGTGAGCGTGAATGCCGGGACCTCGGCTGGGAAGTTTAAACTGGGCGTATTTCTCTGAGATGCCGGGGGAGATGTGGTAGGGCGGACCAGGCTGCCGGGGCGAGACGTGGGAAAGTCCCAGACGCAGACGTGGGAAAGTCCCAGACGCTGGGAGCCGGGGACGATCCCCGCGGGGAAGAAGAGGGGATCGGTCCAGGCGCAGTGGGAGCGCGGCCGCCTCGGGTCCTCCCGCCTCCCGAGACGGTGCAACCCCCCGGCGACTCCCGACAGAGATCGGCTTGCTAGCGGCGGAGACGCCCGGCGGTCCCACGTTTCGCGCGTGTCGGGCGAGCCGCGTGGAAGGCCCCAAACGCCGCCGGGAGCAGAAAAATTTGCGGGGCCCTAGCGCCCTGAGAGCACGGACGCCTCGATTCCTCCCGCCTCCCCACCCGGCGCAGCCCCCCGGTGACTCCCGACAGAGATCGGCTTGGTGGCGGCGGAGACGCCCGGCGGTCCCACGTTTCGCGCGTGTCGGGCGAGCCACACGGAGGGCCCCAAAAGCCGCCGGAAGAGGAGAGAGGGATTTGCTGGGTCCTAGCGCCCTGAGAGCACGGACCCCTCGATCCCTCCCGCCCCCCGAGCCGGCGCAGCCCCCCGGCGACTCCCGACAGAGATCGGCTTGTTAGCGGCGGAGACGCCCGGCAATCCCACGTT
>PVLD010001073.1:151360-223429 GCA_004027595.1 Dinomys branickii | reverse complement strand
TAAAAAAAAAAAAAAAAAAAAAAAAAAAAAAAAACAAAATAATTTCTATAAATTTTTACCCCAGTTAATTTGCAATAGCACCAACTGCCTTCATTTTACATATTCACTTCAAAGTTGTAGCCTCATACTGACCCTGACAGTTCTCTGTTGATACACATCAGCTTCTACATGTTCGTATTTCTTTATATGTTTCTATCCAGTATACTTAGAACTCAACCAACACCATATGTGTTCACTGACGTTATGCGCCCATGTTCATCAAGACTAGCAATAGGAGTCACACCCAAAGTGAGTCCCCAGCTTGGTGACTTACTGCCATGTGATCCTAGGTAAATGACCTGACTCTCATTGCCTCCCCCATTGTCATGGAGATGAAAAAACAGGTAAGAAATAGAAGATATGGGAACGTATAACTTAAAATTAAATTCGATCATGATAATAAGAAAAACTCACCATTTAACTGCACTTATTACCCTTAGCAAAAAGTACTGAGTGAGATAAATGTCTGATATATGCCAACAGACTGAATGTGGTTTGTCCAACAAGAGCTAGAAGAGTGACAACATTAAGTGGTGGGACCTTTAAGAAGTAGGGTCCGGTGGAAGGAGATTAAGGTCTTTGGAGGCTCTGCACTTAGAAAGAATGGATGCGGTGCTCATGGGACCCTGTGTAGTTGAAAAAGGGTTGTTATTAACAGGAGTAAAATACGCCCTTCCTCTCTTTTGCTCTGGTTTCCTGTCTTACCGTGTGATCTCTGACACATGTATCCACCATGATTCCATCCGCTATGAAGCCCTCGCCACCATGTTATGCTACTTAAACCTTCAATCTTTAAACTCTGAGCTAAGTAAACTTCTTTTCTTTATAAAATTCCAAGTCTCAGGTATTCTGTTACAGTAATGGAAAATGATACATTCAATGTAGATTCCACTAATAGAGAACCCACTAGTCTCCCCCAACACTACCAATAATCTACCCTGCTAAATACTGTTTCCACTCTCCCAATGTTCTGAATGACTGCCTACTCAATTTCATTCTTAAATCAAGTGTATATTTTTTGCATTAAGTCAAGTGCATAAGTAAATCTCAAAACAGAGATACTCTACCCAGTCCAGTTTTATAGTTGCTTTTGAAACATTATTAATACAAACAAAAATTAAATTGCTTGAGGTAATTAAATCCTACCAAGTACATACTTGTGAGAACATGGGAATATGATACAGTATTCAGCAAAAAATAGCTGTATGATTTCAAATTCTACCAATTCATTGTTGAATGAAAAAATTCCATGCTTTTGATTCTTTTATTTGTTCACTGTTAACCCCAGAAACATTTGTATCTGTGCAGAATTGAAAGTCTATTTAGCATTCAGGATAGAATAAGACAATGCCTATATAATTAGCATTGAAGAACTAATGTTTCTAACACGTGTATCATTAAAAAACATTTTCACATTAGCAACTAGTACTGTTTTCACTTAGCACCTCTGTAAACAAGCTATATACACTCTAAACACATACTTAACCCAATTACATTTTAGAGTCCTCTTCCAGAATGGCTACTATAGTAGAGAAAAATATTTTCTTTTAACTAATAATGCTCCAACCTAAAGGATTACCTCAAATCCTTGGCAAAGTGAGGTCAGGTAGATATACCAAATAAATATGAATAAAATTATCAATAGAATAGTTTCTTATTTACATAAACAGTGTTTATATAGCAGCAAAGATGAAGTTGAAAGTTCTTACCACAGGAATTGGTAAATCTCAGTATGGAGGGGCAATGGATTATGGAGCATGGATTACTGGGTTTGAATATCTTGGGTTGAATCCTCAATCCACTGTTCTTTTATGTTACATTAGCCAATGAACGAGTTACTCAGATTTCCTAAATCTTAATTTCATGTTCCGTAAAATGGAACTCATGAACAGTATCTATCTCTCTGGAGTTGTATGATGATTAAAGAGATTATGTAAATGAATCCAGAATATCCGCTGACGTGTAGCAAATACTCAGTAAATGTTAACTATTATTATCATCACTGCCCTATAAATACACACATACAGATGTATATATGTATATATGTATACACATACAAACAATTGTATACATTCAATTCTTCCATATATAAAACAAACCAAAGGGCCAAATCAAGCCAACTAGTGAAATCCTACATTCAAACCATGGTTCTATTCATTAGGCCTTAAGCTGCTTCTCGCTGCCAGCGTATAGCTCATCCTGAGCAACCAAAAGAACAATCTGGTTACTCATACTATATCACATTAATATGTAAATTTATCACTTCAGCAAGAAAATAACAAACAAGTAGTTCATTCATGACTCGTTCTATTCATAACAATCTCAAACTTGTCACCCCAAAATTGGTTTTTATAGTTACACTTAAATGAAGTAAACACAGTCACATCCAAATTCATTCAATGGTGTCAAAAAATCAATTTAAGCAAACGATCTGAGAGAAAAACGTACAGTTAGTCCACTAAATGCAATTTGTTATATATTAAGGGGAAAATGCACCATTATTTTGCAGAAAACAAAGGTTAAATCATGAGCAAACAATTTGCACAAGCAATGACCCCTTGTTTTATGACTACACTCAAGAATTGCACATTTGGCCAGGGTCTTTAAATGAAAACAGCTACATGTAAAAAGCTAAATCTTTTTTTAAAGGATCTTGTGCTCAACGCAAAATTCTTGAGTAGTAAAGAAAACGTTCAAAGGTTTCAGTGGAATGTGAATACTGTTTTTTTTTTTTTCTTGTGCCTCAGCTGAATCTCTTATAAAATAGAGAACTTCATTTTCCCTAAGGTTGGGTTATAATTAGAAGTTAGACTCCTTAATAACTCAATGATTGAAATCTTTATTAAAGTCAAATGACCTTTCTAAGTAAGTTTTCTCCTCAATATATAAGCTCTGCTAGACAAGTGCCACCCCTACAGAGAAAGAGGTCTTTACGTGTTTGTCACTTGAGCTTTCCTCCTCTTTTCTTCCTTTTCTTTATCGTCCTAACAGTAATTAGTTATTGGTAGAACTTTTACAATACAACAAATTCCTAGTGCATTCTGTTAAGTGCTCTGGTTTTTATATTTATATCATTCCTCTTTTCACCCCACCGTGAAATACGTTCAAGATCAAATATTCTACTCTTCTGTACCTTTCTCTTTTTATTCTCATTAGAAAAAAATATAGCCAGTAAGGGTGCGGAATGTGCACAATTTTATTATAGCATTAATAAGGCTTAGAATTTATGAATCTGGAGAGCAAAATGGAGATATGTGCATGATATTCACATGAAGTCCAAAAGCTATAGCCACAAATAATGCACTTAGAAGATAAGTTCATGCAAATAAATATGAAAATATGGTGATTGTATTTAAAACACTTAAAAATTTCAATCCTTAAGTATTTGTTTAAAAAACAAATGTAATTAATCAAAGTATCCCTCCACCAGAAGTCTAAGATGACGTAGGCAAAATGTTTCAGTGTCACTTTTTCCATTAATCCTTAATAGATTATATGACAGAGGCAAAATGATTAAGTTAATTACTCAAGAATAGCAGACAATTGTCACAAATTTTACTTATTAGGTTATCTGTACAGTTCTTGGAAGAGAAGAGAAATAAAGAAATTCATCTGACAAATGCAGCATCATCTGAGAGAAAAAATATGCACCTTATGAATACTAAGAACCTCCCCCCAAAAAGATGTGGGACTATTTTACATTTTACACATCATCAAGCACTAACAAAAAAAAAAGAACAGGAGCAAGAACCTTTTGCCCTGCAAGTCACTCACGTGCCAAATATAAAGAATAAAGTACAATCTCTGGATTGTCCTTCTCCAGCTCACTCTCGGCTGCTGTACATTTCTACCCGGTTTACAACTAGGAAACAGATTTCAGCTTTCATAATGCTTCTAAATGGGTTTCTTGGTAAATGTCTGCACTCTTCGGGCAAGGCCATTAAGGTAACTTAATCCTTTGTGAACCGCTCAGTAGAAAATAAACGTTGATTCCCAATTTTAAAAATTAATTCTTTAGCTTTTTCTGTATTAAGAGTCGTGAAGAAAGCATTAGAACAATTTGGATTCAGAATGTTATCTTGAAGACTTGTAGGGCAAATCAGAGCTCAAGGAACGGAAGAGGATGCTGGGGGAGGGGGCACCAAGAGAGTGCGAGAAAGATGCTGGTCAGTCCTGAGATGTTGCAGGAATGACATGGCACCTGGACCACACAAGTCCACATCCACCCCCTGGCTGTCTGTGCCTCGGGTTCCAGGACACACGCCTACAGCTGTGAATAGGTGCACAAGCAAACACACCAATTTTATTCTTCGACTTTACACGGAGGAGAATGGTGGGGAAGAATCTCTAGAAAAAGCGTCAGCACAACAAGCGTTTTCTTTCTCCTCGCACCCCGCCTTCCCAGCTAGGGACAGGCGACGCTGGTCTGAAACAGTACACAACTGAGAGGATCAGAGGACCAGGGTGAGAAGAAAGCATCACTGCAAGGGGGGAGGGTCGGGGGATGAAACCCCACAGCCTGGCAGAGAGCCTCGGTGAGGGTGACAGGAAAAGGAGGAGGATATTGAGCCGGGAAACCGAAGAGAAGGGGTCTGGAAAGCACCCGGCGCGTAAGCATCCAGACTGCCCAGGGCTGGCGCGCGCCAGGCGGGGGGGAAGTCGGTCCTGGGGTGGACCCCTCCCCTGGCTCCCCAGCCAGAGGAGCGGGAGGAAATGGCTTTGTATGGCAGGATGAAAGGGAGACAGGGTGGCCACCACGCAGGGCCGGGGATGGAGGATGCCCGGAGCAGGGAGGACCCCGCCCGTCCCACTGCCAGCGCCACTCTGCCCCGCATTCGGCCGCAGCCCCGGGTCCACGCTCCGGCTCTCGCCGTCCGTCCAGAGTCCAACGGCCTGGGGCAGGGTCACCCCTGGGCTGCGCCCGCAGCCCGCACCCTGTGCGCTCACCTGCCCACGAAGTTCTCCAGCACCGAGCTCTTGCCCGCGCTCTGGCCGCCCACGACGGCGATCTGAGGCAGCTCCAGCAGGCAGGTCTGTCCCAGAGCCGAGAAGGCGTCCTGCAGACGGTTCACCAGCGGGATCAGCTCCTCCATCTCCCTGTTCCCCATCTTGCCTGCGCGGCCAGCTGCCCACGGGTCCCTGTTCGCCTGTGCGCTCTGGCCAGGAGCCGGGCCGCGCTGCCCTCACGGACGTCGCGGCGCCGGGATCAGAGCGCGGGTCCGGGAGCAGAGGACGGATGCAGCCGCTGGCCCGCAGCTCCCCGCCTGACAGCTAACAGCCCCACAGAGCGCGTGCGCGGGCGAGGGGCGTAGCCTGGAGCCCAGACAGCCCGCCCCCCGCGCCCCGCCCCTCGGCCGCCCCGCCCTCGTCCCAGACTTGCGTAGCTCCAGCTAGGCGCATCTGCACCGCCTCCCAGCTGTGGCCAGATGCCACCGCGTCTACCTTCTTTTGCCGAGGCTAAGATGCAAAGTTACAACCCTCGGTCAGAGACTGGACTGCAATCGCCACCGGCTGACAGCACCGCTTCTTTCCAAATAGCTACGATGACAAAGCCCAGGAGAAGGCACTTATGGTAGCTGACCGCACAACACTGTCACCAGCGCCACTGCCTCCAGAGTTCACTTCCCACAAGGAAATTTCATGAGTCACGCCCTACTCCAACATCCTCGATGGGCTCGCTTGGGAGGCAGTTACCCTACTGCACTGTAAATTCTTCAGTCAGACATCCATTTGAGGCCTTGAATAAAGTGTCCTTATCTGTTCATCTTTTCTGACTTTTCTCCCCAGCCTCGCTCGGATAAGAAAAGCTGTAGCTCACGTGGATTTCCTTCCCCACCCCCACTTCAATCTATCATGCTCATTCTGGCCTTTCAGATTCCTTAAACCATTTCTCTTCCCAATATATTTGCCGGATAGGGTAGGAGATAGATTACCAAGGTCTATCAATAACCATGAATGCGGCACTCTTACCTTTCTGTTAAATTTAGCACACTGAGCAGGGACTGTCTGTCAGATCCTGTGCTTTCTGATGGAGACAAAGATAAATGGCCATGCTGTTTAACCTCTTTAAAGGATTCCTCTGTCTTCTGCTCCTCAAATGTCAGTTCTCGGGCGTTAAGATACAGGCATTTTCTTGTCTCACACTTTGGGCCTCACCTAAAGACATTCCTGTAGTTTTAACTTCGCATGAAAGACTAGAGACCACAGAAACATAAACAGCAACACTGTGTCTGTATCCTGCACTCCAAAAGATCCCAGGTCTCACTATCTGAATGTCCCAAGAGTACCTCTGACTAAACGTACTCAAAACTGAATCCCACTTTTCTAACCTCAGCGCTTAATGCAAGAAATGTCCCTCAAACCCTAAATAAGCTTGGGTAAAAATGTTCATAACAGTCAAAAACCTGAAAACAATAACTGAATAAACAAACGTGATATATGCATATAATATTCTCAGAAAAAGAAAAGAAGAAGGGGGGAGAGAAAAGAAGGAAGGGAAAAAAGATGTGTATATATACACCAGATCGGTAAGATAAGCATACTAGTAATTTCTATTCGTTCATTGAAAAGAACCGTTAGTGCTTACATTGTCTGATCAATTTTGCATGCCTCTACCTGGTAATCTGAACAACTACTTTGAAGATAACAATATGCAATATAATAACTACTGTTATTTTCCTATCATCTTGTATTGAAATTCTGTATCATTTTTATTGTTTTTTGTCTTTCATCTCTTTAAAATAAAGATAAATAAGCAAAAAATAGAGTTGCGGCTGGGGATATAGTGGAGTGGCATAAACACCTGCCTGGCAAGTGCAAGGTCCTGAGTTCAATCCCTCATACCACAAATAATTAATTAATTAATTAATTTAATTACTTGACTGGGAAAAAAAGAATGAACTTGTTAATAAAGCAGCAACACGGTTGAATTCCAGATACATTACATGGAATGAAAAAGGTCAAAAAAGTACATATTGGTTAACTGCATATACATCAAGTCCTACGACAGGTCGCACTGTTCTATGGTTGCATAGATTGACTGTATGAGGCATAATGGAACAGTTACTGTCTTGAAGGGGGTGGGTATACATTAAGCATTTAAGTTCTATGCTTTTGGTTGTAAATTATGCACACCACGTCTCAGTTTTTAAAAACCAGCCGAGAAAGACAAACCTAACTGGATGCCTCATGCTTTCCACCGATGTGGATATCTGCTGGAACATCTGCCCAGCATTCTAAGAATCACTCCTCCATCCACCACATGGTGCGGCTAGAACCATCATGAGAACAGGAGGGCGTGAAGAGCAACCACCCGGCCCCTGACCACAGCTCTGTGCACTGCAGCGAGCAGCTGACTCCAGCTGAATCAATCGAAGTCCTCCCCAAGGAGGACAGAATTGAGAGACAGATCGGTCTTTGAGTGACTGAACTGCGGATGAGTAAAGTCAGCAACCGTCGTCGGTAAGACTTGCAGCAGTGGAAGGGGACGCTGGTCTCCAGAGAACTAAAGACAAGAGCAGAGGAAAGCAGAAAGGAGCCCAGATCGCACTGTTTCCTTGTTGTAGTTGCTGCCCAGATACAACCCTTTCCTGAGAGCTACGAGGCAGATTTCACCTCTAAAGTTGTAATGAACTCCCTTCTTCACCTGAGTCAACTCAGGTTTCCTTTTTATTTTTATTTTTTCTTTCTTTCAAAAAGAGAAAAACAATGACACAAAATTTCAAAGCAAAATAGTAAGAGTATAGCAATGGTTAATACACTGCATATTATCATCTTCAGAGCAGTTGCTCAGATTACAATACAGGCATTGCCGCAGATATAGCTCAGCAGCACAGTGCCTGCCTGGCAAGCGTGAGGTTGTAAGTTCAATTCCCAGGACACACACACACACACACACACACACACACACACACACATATATATATATATATATATATATATTAATCAATTACTGTTCCTTTCAATAAAGTGATAGAAGGCAGCAGTACAACTATGTTAGCTCTCCTGTATGTACATATATACATAATTTTCCTCTTCTTTTCTCTTTTACCTCATCCCAGTTGCTCTTTATTTTTGACCAGTTTCCTTTCATTTCACAATGTCTATCATACTGCCTAATATTTATTCATTCTTTCAGGTACTTACACAGTGAGACATTGTTTACCTAGGCAGGTCTGATTTATTTCACTTATGAGTATGGTCTCTAGTTGTGACCATTTACCTATAAAAGTCTCAAGTTTATCTTTCTTTATAGCTGAGTAATATTCCATTATATAGAAATACTGTAACTTTTTTATCCATTCCTCAGTGGGTGGACATTTGGGTTGCTTCCCCAATTTAGATATTACAAATTGCGCTACTATAAACATGGGAACACATATATCGCTCTGATATGATGTTTTCAATTCTTCTGGTAAAATACCCAGTAAGTGAATAGCTGGCTTAAATAGGACCTCTAGACCCAGTTTTCCAGTTTTCTGAGGAATCTCCAAACTGATTTCCACAGTGGTTTCACCAGTCTACATTCCCACCAGCAGTGGTGAAGAGTTCCTATTTGTCACAGCCTCACCACCATTTGTTATGGGTTGATTTCTTAACGCTAACCATTCTTACTGGGGTGAGATGAAATCTCAGTGTTGTTTTAATTTGCATTTCACAAACGACTAATGATGTTGAACACTTTCTCATGTATTTGTTTGCCATTTGTATTTCTTTATCTGAGAAGTGTGTATTCATTTCAGATGCCAATTTTTGGGTTGGGTCTTTGAATTTGAGAGGGCTGATTTTTAAAATTATTTATATGTTCTAGATAGAAGTCCTTTGTCCGAGGGACAGTCAGCTAAAATTTTTTCCCAATTTGTGGGTTTTCTTTTTACTCTGCTGGTGATTTCTTTAGATGTGCAAAAACTTTTCAGTAGGATGAGATCCCAGTTGTTGATTCTTTGAAGTATTTCCTGTGTGGTTTTGTTTTTGTTCATGAACTCTCTGCCTACTCCTGTCTTCAAGATTTTTACCTACTTTCTCTTCCAGTAGATCTAGTGTTTCTGTTTTAATATTGAGATCTGTGATCCATTTTGACTTAAGTTTGCTGCATGGTGGCAGACTTGATCTATTTTCAGTCTTCAGCAAGTGGCAAGCCAGTTTTTCCAGCACCATTTATTAAAGAGGCTATCTTTCTTCCAGTGAGCTTGTTTGGCCCCTTTGTCAAAGATTAGGTGGTGGAGTGTGTTTGTGGTTGTGGTTGTTTCTTCCAGTCTGTTCCATTGATCCTCAGATCTGTTTTTTAGCCAGTACCATGTTGATTTTATTACACTAGATTTGTAGTATAATTTCAGGTCAGGGATTGTAATTCCACCTGACGTGTTTGTTGCCCAGGATTGCCTTTACTATCTGGGTCTCTTCTGGTTCCAGATGAATTTTAGAAATGTTTTCTCTAGATCTATGAGGTATGTTAATGATACCTTAGTGGGAATTGCATTGAATCTGTACAGCAATTTTGTTAGTATGGCCATTTTCACAATGTTAATTCTTCCTATCCAAGAGCAAGGAATATTTTTCCATTTACTGAAATCCTGTTCAATCTCTTTTTTCAGGGTACTGTAGTTTTCACTGAATAGATCTTTTACTTCTTTTGTTAGATTGATTCCTAAATATTTGAGTTTCTTGGATGCTATTGCACTACATCTTTTTATCCATTCCTCCGTTGATAGGCATTTGGGTTGTTTCCAAGATTTAGCTAAGACAAATTGTTGCTACTGTAAACATGTGTGCACACAAATCACTATGGTATGATGTTTTCAATTCTTCTGGGAAAATAGCCAGAAGGGGAATAGCTGGGTGGAATGGGACCGCCAACCTTAGTTTTTTTGGGCATCTCCACACTAATTTCCAAGGTGGTTACACCAGTCTACACTCCTACCAACAGTGGAAAAAGGTTCTTTTTACCACACACCCTGCCAGCATTTGTGATTGGGTGATTTTTTGAGGATAGCCATTTTTTTCTGGGTTAAGACAGAACCTCAGTGTTGTTTAATTTGCATTTCTTGGCTGACAAATGATGCTGAACATTTTTTATATATTTATTTGTCATTTGTATTTCTTCATCTGAGAAGTGCAATTTTTTGATTGGGCCTTTGAATTGAGGGGGGCTGACTTTTTTCAATTCTTCATACGTTCTAGACAGAAGTCCTTTGTCTAGGGAACACTTGGCTAATATTTGTTCACAGCTCATGGGTTTTCTTTTCACTGTGTTGGAGATTTCTTTTGATGTGCAAAAACTTTTTAAGAAGATAATATTACAGTTGTTGATTCTTTGAAGTATTTCCCAGGCAGTTTGGTTTTTGTTCATGAACTCTCTGCCAACCCCTATGTCTTCAAGATTTCTAACCACTTTCTCTTCCAGTACATTTAGTGTTTCTGTTCTAATATTTAGATCTTTGATCCAGTTTGACTTTACTATGGTGCATGGTGGTAGACATGAGTCTAATTTTAATCTTTGGCATGTGGAAAGCCAGTTTTTCCAGCACCATTTATTAAAGAGCCTATCTTTCTTGTAGTGAACATGTTTGGCCCCTTTGTTAAAGATAAGGTAGCTGAATGTGTTTGTAGTTGTGTCTGCATCTTCTAATCTGTTCCACTGATCCTCAGGTCTTTTTTTTTTTCTTTGCCAGCACCATGCTAATTTTATCACAGTAGCTTAGTAGTATAATTTGAAGTTAGGGATTGTGATGTCCACTGCCTTAACTTTGTTGCCCAGGATTGTTTTTGCTATTCTAGATCACTTTTGGTTTCAGATGAATTTTAGGAATTCTATATATTCTCTATATCTGTGAGGTATGTGAGTGCTATTTTGATCTGGTTTTCATTAAATCTGTATAACAATTTTGGGAGTATAGCCATTTTCACAATATTGGTTCTTCCTATCCATGAGCAGGAATAGCTTCCCACTCTCAAACTGCTCTTTGATCTCTTTTTTTTACAGTTCTGTAATTTTCACAGTATAGATCTTTTACTGCCTTTGTTAGGTTGATTCCTAAGTATTTCACTTTTTTTAATGGATTGTGCAGGGTGTACGTTCCTTAATTTCTCTCTCAGTGAGCTTATTGTTTGTGTACAATAATGGTATTGATTTTTGAATGTTGATTTTTCTATCCAGCTACCCTACTGAATTTGTTTATTAAATCTAGAAGCCTTTTGGTGGAGGTTTTGTGGTCTTCTGTGTAGAGTATCATGTCATATATGAATAATAATTTCATTCAATGGGACCCTCCACCCTCTTCCTTTCATATCTTTATTCCTTTTATTTCTCTCTCTTCTCATACTGCTCTGGCCAATGTTTCCAGAACTATATTGAATAGCAGTGGTGATAGTGAACATCCTTGTCTTGTTCCTGATGTTAGAGTGAAAGCTTTCGGTTTTTGTCTACTCAGTATGATGTTGGCTGTTGGTTTGTCATAGATGGCTTTTATCAGATTGAGGTAAAGAACATTTATTCTGATCCTCTATATGATTTTTATCATGAATGTTGGACTTTGTCAACAGCTTTTTCTGCATCTATTGGGATGATAGTGTGATTTTGTCTTTGGCTCCACTGATATAGTGTTTTACATTTATTGATTTGTGTGTATTAAACCATCCCTGCATTCCTGGGATGAATCCCACCTGGTCATGGTATATAATCTTCTAGATGATTTGCTGCATTCTGTTTGCTAGTATTTTATTGAGGGTTTTTCATCTATGTTCATTAGGGAGATTAGCCTGTAGTTACTTTTTTTGGCTGGATCTTTCTCTAGTTTGGGTATCAGGGTAATATTTGCCTCCAGGAATGAGTTAGGGAGGATTGCTTTCCTTTCAATTTCATTAAAAAATTTGAAGAGGATTGGAGTTAAATTGTCTCTAAATTTCTTGTAGAATTGAGCTATGAATCTCTCAGGACCTGGGCTTTTTTTGGTAAGTTTTTAATTATGTTTTCAATTTCATTAATTGATCTTGAATTATTCAGAATTTTTATATCTTCTTGATTCAGCTTTGGTAACTCATATGTTTCGAGGAATCTGTCTGTTTCTTCTGTGTTTTCATCCTATTGAAGTAAAGATTTTTGATTATTGATGGTCTTCTAAATTTCCTTAGGCTCTGTAGTGATTTCACCCTTTTCATTCCTTACTGTATGAATTTCAGGTTTTTTCCTTTTTTTTTTTATAAATTTGGCTAAGAGTTTATCAATTTTATTTATTCTTTCCAAGAACCAACTCTTTGATTCATTAATTCTTTGTATTGTTTTCTTAGTCCCCATTGTGTTAATTTCTGCTCTGATCTTCATAATTTCCTCCTTGTATGGGACTTGGGCTTGTCTTTCTCTTCTTTTTCTAGAATCTTGAGGTGCAACATTGGTTGTTTATTTGTATTTCTTCTGTTTTCCTGATGTGAGAATTCGTGGCTAAAAATCTCCCTCTTAGGACTGCTTTCATTGCATCCCATAGGTTCCAATATGTTGTACCTGCATTTTCGTTTAGTTATAGATGTTATTTAATTTCTTCTTTAATTTCATCTGTGACCCATTGGTTGTTTAAGAGGGTGTTGTTTAATTTCCATGTGTTTATGGAGTTTTTTGGTTTTTTGGTATTGGAAATTGAACTCAGGACTTTGTGCTTACCAGGCAGGTGCTGTGCCATATATCCTTGGCCCATATTTATGGAGTTTTTGCATTTCTTTTGCCATTAATTTCGTTACACTATGGTCATATAATATGCAGGAATAATTTCAGTTCCTTTGCATTTCCTTAAGCATGTTCTGTGGGCTATTACATGGCTTATTTTAGAAATCATCCCATGTGCAGCTAAGAAGAATGTATTCTGATGTTGTCAGGTGGAACACTCTGTAAACATCTACTAAGTCCACTTGTTCACAGATTTGGTTCAGTTCTGTTACTTCTTTGCTGATTTTTTGTCTAGTTGATCTATCTTTGTGACAATGGGATGTTAAGGTCCCCCATTTCAACTGTGTTATTGCTTATTTGATTTTTAATGGTTGTTAATATTTGTCTTATATGGTTGGGTGCTCCTGTCTTTGGTGCATATAAGTTTATGATTGTTATCTCATCTCTTGAAGTTTTCCCCTAACAAGTATATAATGACCTTCTTTGTCTCTTTTGATTATTCTTGGTTTGAAGTTCACCTTGTCTGCAAACATAATAGCTACCCCTGCTTTTTTCTGGATTCTTGTCACATGGAGCATTATCTTCCATCCTTTGACTTTCAGTCTCTGAATTTCCTTGAGTTAAATGTGTTTCTTGTATAGAGCATATTGTTCAATTTTGTTTCTTGATCCTCTTTGCCAGGCTGTTTCTTTGGTTGGTACACTGAGGCCATTTACATTCATAGTTATAACTGATATGTACTAGCTTATCTTTGTCATGCTGTTTTCCTGCTGTTAGTTCCCACTTTGCTTGCCCTGCCTGGTGGTTTCTTACTGTTGTTGTTCTTGGAATTGTGGTCATTTTTATCTCCTTCTAGAATATCTTTCAGTACTCTTTTTAGAGTTGATTTGGTGGTCATGAATTTCTTCAGTTTTTCTTTGTCATAGAAGTATCTTATTTTTTCATTAATCTTGAAAGTTTGCATGGTACATTAATCTGGGTTGGAAGTTATTTTTTCAGGACTTGGAATATTTCACTCCAAGCTCTTATTGACTTGGCTTGTGTTGAGAAGTCAGCCATGATTCTGATGGGCTTTCCTTTATAGATGATCTGTTTCTTTAACAACTTTTAATATTCTATTTTTGTGCTGAATTTCTGGGCTCATGATTATTATGTGTCTTGGTGTAGCTTTATTTTGGTCATGGCTGTTTGAATTTCTATATGCTTCATTTATTTTTATGTCAAATTCTTTATCTGTGCTTGAGAAGTTTTCTGCCATTATTTATATGAATATGCCATTTGCACTGTCTCCAGCTTTCCCACTGATCCCAATCTTATTTTATTCTTTGATTCATCGCGTAGTTGTTGGATTGATTTTTCATGGTCTCTCGCTATTTTAACATATCTTTCCTTTAATGATCACTAGCTGCAGTTCTGTCTTCAAGATCTTGTATTCTTTCCTCTCCTTCATTCAGTCTGTTGTGTATACTTTCAATGGAGGTTTTAATCGCTTGGATTTCTGTTTGGATCTGTTTTATGAATTCCATTTCTTTTCTATGTTGGGCATTTTTTTGTTGCCATCATTTTTCTAATGTTGCCATCATTTTCCATCATTCATCTATCTTTATCAGCATCTACACTAACATTTTTTATTTTAAGCATCATTTCTTTGTACCTGAAAGCTTATTTTCTCTGTAGCCTTTTTCACTTGCTTTTGTCACTTCTGTTATCATTTCAGAAAGTTCCAGCGTTTGATCTCCTGTTTCGTCTCATTGTGCTCCAGACTTGTCTTCCTCGTCCCTTACACCTTGATGGTCCTCAAGTCATGCCCACTCTGCCTTCCTGGAAACTGCCTCCTCCTCTCCATCCTTGCTTTTAGAGCCTCAGTTGTAACTGACTTTGGTCCAAGTACCATCTTTATACTATATATAATGTTTTGCATTATTGCACTTGGACATTGTATTAATTAATTAATTTACATGCTCCTGTCTGGCACTAGTAGAGAGACTGATGACCATGCAAAGATATCCACATTTTAAACCCAGAACCTGCAAATGGTACCTAAAGTAATAAATGGAATTATAGTTATGATTACAGATCATGAGATGGAGAGATTATCCTAGATCATCCTATGGGCCCACTGTAATCACATGCATCCTTAAGAGCAGAGATCTTTCAGCTGTGTTTGAGGAAGACACAACTATGGAAAAATAGTCACAGAAATGCAGCTTGACTGGCTTTGGAGACAGAGAAAAGGAATCAAAAACCAAAGAATGCAGGAGTGCTCTAGAAACTGGAAAAGACAAAAAAACACATTTTCCTTGAGCTTCCACAGGGAACACAGCCCTGCAGACACTTTGACTTTTTCTCAATTTTACGTGTGCCTAACTTCTAATCCAGAGTAGGAGAGCATAGTACATTTTGGATTGTTTTAAAATACTCAAATTAATAATAACTTGTTACAGCAGCAATAGAAAGCTAATACAAGCTCTTTGAAGACAAGAGCCAGCTTTTGATTTTTTATCACAGATACAAACAAGGTAATATGTGCCAGGTTACAATGAACTGAAATATACCACCCCAAAATTCATATGTTGAAGTATCAAACTCCAATGTGCCTGTATTGGGAATAGGAAGTAATTAAGGTTAAATGAAATCATAGGGTGGACCTCTGATCTGACAAGATTAATGTCTTTATAAGAGGAAGCATGGTATATCTGTCCCCGCTTCCCTGCCAGATGAAAAGTCAGCTACCTACAAACCAGAGTGAGAGGCCTCACCAGTCACAAAATTAGCTACCATGTTGATCTTAAACTTGTTAGCCTACAAAACTGTGAGAAATAAGTGTCTGTTCTTTAAGTTACCTAGTCCATGGTATTTTGTTGTAATAGCCCAAGCTAAGATGCAGGGTTTGTTTAAAGGAACATGAGATGGAAATCAGAAGTAACAGTTCTGTCTGGAGAGGATGCTAGAAAACCTTCAGAGAAGAGATGAACCTTAATGAGTGTGTCCTCACTCTGCTATGTGCTATGTGGGACACGAACACTGTGAGGACTTGCCTTTGGCCCATGTATTTTGCATCCTAAAGTAAAAAACGATGTTACTGTGTATTAAACAGAAAATGTGTAACACATAAAATTTAAAGTTCATTTGCATTGAAGCAGTGCATGTTATCTGTATTCTTCAGAACTTAGTTCAAGACAGTCCCATCCACCTACTTTAAGAAACCATCCTAAACTTCTCTTATGAATTGCTTTCCTTTTTACTTCCCACTTGCAGAATCAGTCCCACAATAATATCAAACTGACAGAAATCTAACATATGCTAAGCCACTCAAGATTCTTAAGAAAAGTAGATTTTTCTTATAAATTAATCTGAATAAAACAAAGCAAAAAAGGTACACTGAAGGGAAAGAACAGAGGAGAAAGTTATTTTGACAGGTCGATGAATGTTATGGTTTGGATTTGAAATGTTCCCCACAACTCGTGTGCTAGAGGCTTGGCTGCCACCTGAGGGTTCTTTGGGAAGTGAATAAATTATGAAGACTAACTTCATTGAGTGGATTCATCCACTGATGGGATGGTTTGATGGCATTATTGGGGGGTGATGGAAAAAGAAGAGGGGCTTAGTTAAAGGGGGTGGACCATGGCAGTGTGACCTTGGGTTTTATACCTCATCCCCTGGCCCTTCCACTGAGTTTCTCCTATGCTCTCTTAGACTCTTGATTGGCACAAGATCAGCAGCTTTCCCCATCACATCTTCTGCCCTGATGCTCTACCTTACTTCAGGCCCATGGTAAAAGAGCCTGCCAACCACGGGCTGAAACCTCTGCGAGCAAGAGCCAATATAAACCTTTCTTCCTATAAGTTGTTCTTAGCATTTCATCACACTGACAGAAAGCTGACAAATATGAAAACCTCCATCTATAAGGATGTACATAAAAGCCGAGGAGTGGAACCTGTTAGCCACCCAGCTTCTCACTCATACCATGCAATCACCTCAGCCTTTATTTCAGCCCCACGTGATCAGTGCCAGTTCCCACTCTCTGGCTCTGACATTTGTTTACATGCTGCCTTCCAAGCAGGACAGAAGTTTCCTAAAGGTTCCCAACCTTTTCAGGTCTGGTTCACTATCTAAGAAGTTAGCATTTTTATATACATACCAGCACTATATGCAAATGAGTGAGATAAGGTTATTGTAATAATATGATCATTTCACACAAATCAAGAGGAGCTCCTTTGATATCAGTGAGCCTTATCCAAAAAAATCACTCTCAGGGAGATGCATAACTTAGCTTTGAAAATAAAATCTGTATAATACATACAAGTGTGTATTTTATATATATATATATATATATTTTTTTTTAATATTCTACAAGTTAAAGACAAACTTCAAGTGGGGAATTAGAAAAATTTTGAGTAAGGTAAACATTCTGGAAAACATGTTTAAGCTCTCTCAAAGAAGACCAAGACTTGAACATATGAATTTAGGAATTCATGTTTATTAAAAGTCAGCCACGTTACCACAGAGCCCTATGTCATATATCTCCCACAGCTCTTAGTTTAGCAAACTTTATATGAAGCATAACTGAACCAAAATCTTAAACATCTGCCATGCTATTCATTCTGAGTGACACTGGGGAAATAATATTATTCTACATACCATTTAGGGTCTATTTAGGTCCTTCGGTTCTTTCTTCAAAGGTTTTTCTCTTGAACAGACTTTAGATCTTATTGCAAGTCAGCATGTCTGCAGGCATCTTTTGAGTTCTGTTAAACTCGGTGAATATTCAATATAGACATGCAGATTTTCAAAACAACAGCCACTCTGATGGGCACTTCCGTCTCTCGGGGTTCCGTCCTCCAGTCCAGAGGGTTGGGGAGAACATAAGGACTCCCAGCCTTACTGCTCAAAGCCTTCAGCTGCCAACAGGAAGCAGAGTACCTCTGCTGGCACCCCTCCCCCCATTCCAGTTGCTTCTGCCCACTGGAGGTCTGACAGGTGGAAACCCAACAGTGGTCTCATCAAAGCATGGTCAGACTGGTACACACGCAGGACAGAAAGTAGTGGCGAGCAACTTAAGTCGTTCAGAAAGATGGGTTCAGAAAAGCTCTCTGTACTGTTTTGGTATGATTTAAAAGCCTATTTGTGCTTCCTTCTATCAGGTAGGTATATCTGTGTTCTGCTATAAGTGTAATCTGTATATACTAAAGGAAAACAGAAATCACATAAGATGCCTTCAAAAAAGAAAATATTCTTGTGCTTATTAAATCTCACTTGTTGGGGTCTGGGGATATAGCTCAGTGGCATAGCACCTGCTTAGAGAGCATGAGGTTGTGAGTTCAATTCTCAGTATCAAAAAAAAAAAAATCATAAATCTCACTTGATACACTTTAAACTATCTATTCACATATCATATATAATACCTATACATAAGTTATAAATGTTCATTTAAAATTGTTTATGAAGTCTTTCATGACACAGAGAAATACCATGAGTAAAATAGTAAATAAAAAGGTACAAAATATTATATTTATGCTATACTATATAGTACTATACACTACAGTACTATATAGTACTACAAGTGCAGTGCTATCTACTATATATACTGTTTTATATGTAGGATTACATCTATGTACAAAGGTATTTAGAGAAAACTAGAAATAATTGTGCCAAAGTTATTCTCCATGAGTTAACATAGAAAAAATGATATTGTCCTTTTCCTTTTAGTCCTTCCATTTTTACAATAAGCCTGTGTTACTTTCGTAATTTGAAGACTGAATGTTATTTGATTGAAGTATAATGGGTTTGCATATGAGGCTTTCAACAGCACAAGCGCTGCCTCAGTTAAGGTTAAAGTAACTTCGCAAACACAAACAGGAGCATCATCGATCTCCCCCACCCCTCAACCTTTGCCACTCGCTAGCAGTTTACACAACTGCGGCAAATAACCAAGATTTAACATAGGAAACAACTCTTTCTGACTCCGAGAATAAAAATGCCACAAGCCCAATCCAGCATGGTCATGTGGACTATTGTTAGTCAGGAATTTATTCAACACATCACAGTGTAGACTATCCTCAGATGTGTAGCTCACACTGAGAGTGAGCATGTGAGCTGCATTTTACTTGTTTGACAAATATGCCATAATCTATGACACCAATAAGCCAGACACAAAAGATGACAAGTTTATGAATCTATTTATATAACATTCTAGAGAAATCAGAACTGGTCTATGGCAGTGAGGTTGGACCTTCTACAGATTTCAATAATAAAACCAGCCAGCTGCAACATGCATGCCCTACGTACATTTGCCACCACTGACCTACATTGACAGCAAGCAGTGTGGGGCCAAGGGTAGGGACAGGAAACTGCGTACAAGGGAACATATGGAAACTATATTTTGATTGTGGTGGTAATGTACTTGCACATGTTTGTCAAAACTCATTCAACTGTACTTTAAATGGTGAGTTTTGTGTAGATTTCATTTTAATAAAAACAACATGGCATTTATGATGTGCTTCTACATTGTATGTATGTAATGGTATACAATCTCAGAGCATGACAATGTCAGTCTGGAGACAATCTTGGTAATAGAAAGCCATACTCATGCTGTGATTTAGGAGTCTAAGATAAAAACACACTTAACCTTCCAAAACATTGCATTGATTCCAAAATTCTACCAGTACAGAATCATCCTCATGGGGTCTCTGAGTATTACCCTGATGGAAAAACATCACTCGGAGGCAAAAGGAGTAAGAACTAAGTCATCATACGCCTCTCTTAGAAGAGATAACTTCCCCGCAGGGCAGCTGTGGAAGGAGAGGACATGAGTGGAGAGGCCCTAACAGCACAGAGGAAGAGAGCCCTAAGCCAAATGTGGCCTGTCCCACGTGACCTTCTCCACTGCATTTCACAGGAAAAATGTAAATGTAGCAAAGCTCATCCCGGAGCACACATGTGAGGTTCAATTGGACCCCATTTCCCCTGTCTCCTAGACCACATACCAAGGATATCAGTGATGGATATGGACAGCTTTTAGATACTTCCCTCTATCCACAAACCATTTGTGTGTCACCCATTTCATTAGATCAACTCAAACTACTTTCGATGTAGTAACGGGCAGATAGCACTAACATTTCTATTTCACAGTTAGGAAAACAGAGAAACCAGAAAGATTAGAGGACACTTTTGTACGGCTACGAACCACCAGAGTGCTGCCTGGTGTGCTTCAGTGGGCCACACTTGGGGTCAGCCCCACAGCCCCACAGCTCCACACTTGGACCTAGTAACACACAGTACCTACAGTTGCCAGACTAATATGGGGTTTGGAAAATACATGGTAAATAATAGTCCTGATAATGTTTATAAACAAAAGCAAATTTTACCTATCTAAATCACAGAAGCTACAACAATGTATATAAAGATAAAAGTAAAAAATATACAGGGGTTGTAAATACACACTATGGGTTACCAAAGGGCTTTTTTCTAAATTGTAATTTGTGAATGATAAACATCTATGCGACAAAAATGTTTTCAAGTAACTTACTGTGCATGTATTCCATCGGTTCCAGGATTCCTTTCATCCAGTAAATTGGGGAATATTTTGCTCTTCTTTAGGAAAGATTATAACTTTTATTTATTTTTAAGATGATAAAATGCAACATAAAATTTGCCATTTTAACCATTTAAAAAGTGTACAGTTCAGCAGCATTAAGCATATTCCATCATTGCACAGCCATCACTATTGTTTTTCTCCAAACTCTGTACCCATTAAAGAGGGATTCTCCCTCCCGTTCTACTTAAAAGTAATTTGAGTTTGAGTAGAAGCCTCCATCCCACTTTGTCTTTGTGGATTTAACTGTTCTAGGGACTTCCTCTAACAGAACCATACAGTGCTTGCCCTTTGTATCTGGCTTCCTTCCCTTAGCCCTTAATTGTAATGTAGGATTATCCAGATTTTTGCAGACATCAAAATCTCTTTTCTTTTCTCTTCTTTTTTTGTATGTGTGTGCATGTGTGCATGTGTTAATGGAGTTTGAGTTCAGGGCCTTTGCACTGAGCTACGTCTCCAGATCTTTTTATTTATATTTTTATCTTAAAACAGGGTCTCACTAAATGGGTAGGTTGCCTGGGTTAGTCTCAGACGTGTGGTCCTCCTGCCTCAGACTCCCAGATTTGTGGGGTTATGGGTGTGTACCGTTATGCTCAGCTTTCCTTCCTTTTAAGACAACTCATCTATAGGACAGTTCAAATCCAGCAACAGGCCAAGTGAGTTTTTGGTAAGACAATCATCCCAATGCCTTATTTGTATGAGACAGATGCCAACTCAGGAATTTCAGATACAAAAATCCTCTTTCTCTTATCCTCACAACCACTGTGAGTCTGTTTACTCTGCAGAGTGTATTTCCTTTCCACCCTCAATAAACACACATTTCCCACTACCTTTTCTCTGTGTCCTGTCCAATACTTTATTCAGGACACCAAAAACATGAAAAGAATCCCCTGGAGACCCACCATCTGGTAACACACCTGACAGAGGATACTTGGGTTATTCCCACATCTTGGGTTTTGCAAATAATGCCTTAAGAACATAGGTGTTCAGATATCGTAGAAACCCTACTTTTAATTCCTTTGGATATTTATACAGTAGTAGAATTGCCATATGATAATTCCATTTTAATTGCCTGAGAAACCTCTATACTATCTTCCACAGGTGCTGTACCATTTTTTAAAAATTTTATTGGTACACTTTTGTTATACATAAGATCATACTCATCATAGGGAATTTGTACTTGTACGTGATCTATCTGGACTCTTTTCTCCCCATCCCTCTCCTCCTCCTTTCAACCCTTCTTCCCCTCCTTATTTACAAAACCTTTGCTTCCATTTCTTTTCATTTCACCCCCTTTTGGGGGCGTAGGGGAGACTGTAGCATTTTACATTCCCACTAACATTGCTCAAGTGTCCCAGTTTCTCCACGTGCTCACCAACACTTCATATTTTCTGTTCTGTTTGGTGTTTGGTAGTAGTCATCCTGGGGGGTGAGGGGAGGTTATATCTCATTATGGTTTTGATTTGTAATTTTCTAATGACTGGTGATCTTTAATATCTTATCATATGCTTGTATATCTTCTTCTTAGGAATGGTTGTGTGAGCCCTTTGTGTATTTTCTAGTTAGTTTTGCTATTGTGGTTAAGTTGTAGGAGTACCTTCAATATTCTGGATATCAATCCCTCATCACATACATGACTGGCAAATATTTTCACTCATTTGGTAGGTGGCCTTTCCACACTGTTGGTTGTGTGCTTTGATACACAGAAGTTTTACTTTATTTATGGATTTATTCTTGTAAAAAGGATTTATTCAAAGGTAGCTCCAAGGTGGAACGGTCCATTTTCCTCAAATCACCGTCTCATTTACAAGTGTGTTGGGGTCTTTTATAGCAAGAAATAGCGCAAGTAAGAAACACAATGAAGCAATGGACATGTTCAGGCTTATTTCATCCCTTTTGGGACCTCTTCTCCCTTCCTTGTGGAAATGAAACTGGACTTTGACCTCCTGGGGCCAGCATCTGCATATTCTGCCCTCTGGGCTGAGGAGAGGTGGGGCTGGCAGTTTAGGCGTTAGGCCTTAGGAATTTTGAAGAAGCCATTTGTCTCTGAAGAAAAACTAAAACCTAACTTTTAAAATTCTGGGGTTTTTTTCATGACAGTTACAATTCCCCCTTTGCTTTAGTGCAGACTTCAATATTGAGGGCTCAAAGTGTCACATCACTTGGCGCACTGTCCTGTGGTAGATTGGTGCATAGATTCCCTCAAAGGTTACCAGGAACATACGAAAAGGATGCTGAATGTTTCAGTCTAAACAGTATTACTGTAAATCCTGAAGTAAAATGTAAAAGAAAGCTGATACCAGAGGATATCTAACAGCTGCACTTGCTAGAAAGGCAGGATATTTCACTCTTAGGAAAAGCCCAGAAATACCAAAACAGAGAGTATCTTATCTGGTGTTGTTTTGTTTTGGAGACAGGGTCTCACTGTGTAGTTGATGCTGGCCTTAACTCACTATGTAGCCCAGGCTGGCCTGAAATTCATGGTGATCATTCTGCCTCAGCCTCTGAATGCTTGGATGACAGGGGTGCACTGCCACTCCTGGCTGAGAGTTATTTAAAGTAAAAATTCACCAGTAACCAAGAGTATGTACAAGAAGCAGCAAGTTAAGAGGAGACAAAAACTGAGCTAAGGTAGACTTCGATGGAGAAACAAAATTAAGCTGAATTTCTTTATAACTTCACTTGTTCTTCCTGTACAGCTGAAAAAAAAACCAGCTTCTAGTAGGATCCTGATAGCCAGTGACAAGCATAATTTCCAGATTCATGGGCAAAATTAGGCCAAGAAACCCAGTATCTCTAGACCCAAAGAACTCCAAAACTTATATGCAGAGTCCTCTTTAGACTCTCCTTAATATCTTTCCTTCATCCTGCTGATCCTCCTTCTGGCTATCTTCTGTGTTTGCCTTAGAAAAGGATCTACAGATCTAAGAAGTAGTCCCTTGTCTAGTTTGCCAAAGAGCAACTCAGTATTAGAAGCAGTGGTTTGTGCCTAGATGTCCCCCCAAAGCCTCATGCAGTCATAGGGATTTTTCAGAGATTTGAAGCTGCAAAAGCTGGAGACACGCTGCTCCTGGTGATGCCCTCAGGCCGTCTTTTCTATTCTCCTGTCCCTTCTCAGCAATGAAGATCTCCTCAGCTCTATTTCTGCAGTCCACAGCTTTTCTGGAGCTTCCTTTCTGGCCAAACTCACAGTATTTTACATCATCTTGCTGGGCTCTTTGTTCTTGATTCTCAACATAAATCTGGCTAAAAGTCCCCAACAATAGCCATGCCACTGGCCCAACATTTGACTGCCTGGAAATTTCTTCTGCCAGATTAATTAGTCCTCCACCCTTAATCTTAGTCTTATTCAAAGTCTCTGGACACAAGCAAAATTCAGACAAACTTTTCTCCTAAGCCATAGCATACGTCATCTGGAGTCCAGCACCCAGTGCAGTCCTTCTTCCCAGCAGAAACCTCCTGAACCTGGCCTTTACTGGCAGGATTTCTATCAGCCTTCTGGTCTTCTGAGCTCTGACCAGAATGTCCCATACAGAACAGCCAAACATGTTCAAGCTCTACTTTTTCAGGCAACATCTCCAAACCTTTCCAAACACTCCCACAAGCCATTTCCAAAGGCTCTTAAATCACATGGCCAGGTATAGTCACAGCAACAACCCCACTTCTCTGGTACCAAATTCTGTCTTGGTTACATTTCTCTCATTGCTGAGACAAAATACCCAACACCCAGGATTAAGGAAGAAAAGGTTTACTTAGATCATAGTTTGTGGAGGTTTCAGTCCATGCTGAGCTGGCCCCAAGGCAGAGTGGCACATGGCAGAGGGCAACCCTTCATGGTGATGGAAGACAGCAAAAGTAACCAGAACAAAAGGCAGGAGCAGTAGCAAGCAGCCTCTTTGCCTCTCTTACACTGTATGCAAACTATCCCCACCCCAGGGCAGGTGTAGCATAATTCCAACACTGGACCATGGATCAATCATAAACTCTAGAAGCCTGTCCCATGACTGCGTGAGGCTTTGGGGGGACGTCTAGACACAAACCATAACAATACTTCTCATATTCTTCATGAGGGTTTCTTTTTCACTTGCTCTTCCCTTTCACTGAAAACCTTCAGATGGCCATGAGTCTCAGCCTCTCATCTCCTTTTCAAAATTACTTTCTCAGAAATATTTTACTTAATCACTCTCCTGAAAATTGCGCTGTTGGACCCATTCTCTGTTCTTCCTTGTTTTATTTTTCTTTATAGCATTTCTCTTCTAATACCCTATACAGCCATACAACTGATATTTTCTGACCACTTCTTTATATATACACCTAAGATAAGTTTTGGGGGGTGCTTTTTCTATTTGGTTCACAGGTAGCTAACCAGTGCCCCATAAGTTATCCAACAATATTTATCCAACAACCCAGCTAGAAAGAAGGAGATAACATTTCTGTTGAATAGATGATATCTAAACAAGAAAGCAGATTGAGATCTCATTACATATTCTTAATATATCCCAGTCCTTCGATAGCAGCTGGTACGGCCTGAATGTGTTTCCCAAAGTTCATGTATTGAAAACAACTTCTAATGTAACAGGGACGAGAGAAGAAACTTTTAAAGGTGATTGGCTCACAAGGACAGGACCCTGATGAATGAATTCATGTGCCTTTCATTGAAAGGGGTTCACTATCATGAGAGGATATTTGTAATAAAAGTGAATTCGGCCCTCTCTCACCATCTCACCTTCTGCCATAGAATCACCCAGCAAGAAGGCACCTGGCAATGCCAGCACCTTGCTGTTGTCCTTCCCAGTCTCCAGAACAGTGAGAAATAAACTCTGCTCTTGGTGAGCTATGCAGGCTCTTGCATTCTGCACACCAAACAGATTAGGAGAGAACCTTCCATGTCTCAAAAGATTCCACAACGGTTTGCAACACCCTAAAATCAGCATTGTTGCATGTTTGTACTTAAGAACTCACAAAGTCATAGTTAAATACACATAAAATCATAAAGGCAGGAGAAAAGGAAATGATAAAAATCTCCATCCGTGTGAATATAATGACCAGCTGAATACCATTTGAAAGACCTCCTAACCCATCCATGAAAGAGCATCACCTAAGCATCTAAAGCAGGTTCATCCAATGACTTATCTACCAAGCTCATTTGTTTCTCTGAGAAAATTTTTGACCTTCTATGTTGCTAACAATGAACAGAAGATGATAGAAAGGAAATAACAGGATTTAAAGAAAATCACAGATTTTAGAACTTTCCCTTAACCTTCTACCTGGAAGCCATCAATCCTCAATTGCTGTATTCTCCCCCTACCAAGACAAACTTTTTCACATTACCTCCAGGAAGCAATTACTCTGAAAATTTCTATTCCATACCTCCCAGCCCACCAGTGGCCCCCAGCTAAGGCCCTAGTAACTAGGTGATTAACTCAGGAAAAGCCGAGTATGATTGGCAGGCTGAGAACAGTATCTTTTTTTGAGAGTGGGACGGAAATGTTTTATTGTATAAAGATTTAGTCTGAGCTCTCAAAGAGAAACATTTCAAAATGTTCTCAATTTTCAGAGAAATGGTTAAGCATTATGGAAGGGAGGGTGGAGTTTTAGCAGTAAGAATGCCTGGAAAGATAAATCTAATCAGGACCTGATTGCAGACCTCATCCCAATAGCTGTGCCAAGATGAGTCCTATTAAGCACATTGGTATTATGTATAAGGTTCTTAATTCTTCTAAACTTAACAATTCTAGAGAACTAACCTATTTATTTAAAAAGGTAGCACACAATATGGTTTCTATTTTCATATCATTTTCCACACTTTTTCTGTTTTAATGTAAATCTATTTTTATAGATTAAAACTTAACTGTGATGGAAACTTATCTTGGGGATGCTCAAATTTCTCTTTCGCTAATGAGATACACATTACTCTGTCCGTTTGCCCTGAGAAATTGGCATTGGAAAACAGTAATGACCATAATGAATGAGAAATCCAGCCTAAGCCAAGGCTGTCAAAATGTATGGCTCGCTTGAGAAGATCCTCACCACTTCCTCATAATCATTCCATTTGCAGGTCTCTCCTTGGTGGAGCGCATCACCATCCTCTCACGGGAGCTGCTGGGAAAGCAGCCCAGAGAGACGTCTCAGTGCAGAAGCTTAGCTCAGAGGCTTAGAAAGTTCAGCGGTTACTCAGCAACGAAGTCAGAATGAAAAGCCCAGGTTTTGGTGAAACCACTTTAAGAGATACTGAAACCCACGATGTGGAGGATTTTCTATTTGTCTCATTGGTTTTCCTAGGACAGGTTTTTTTTGTTTTGTTTTGTTTTGTTTGTCTTTTTGAGACAGAGGTCTCACTGTGCAGTTCAGGCTGGCCTTGAGCTCACTTTGTAGCTCGGGGTGGTCTCGAACTCATGACAATCCTGCCTCAGCCTCCCAAGTGCTGGGATTACAGGCGTGGGCCACTACGCCTGGTTTAGGACAGCTTTTAAAATAAAACTTCACAGCCAAAAATATCCATTAACAGCATAGTTTTAATAAAATTGCTTCTGAAAAAATCCTTTATTTCCATGTTCACATCATCACCTAGGAGTGTTTATTATGCTTTACTTGCAAACAGCAGCTTCCTCCCTGTAACTCAAAGAAAGAGAACAAAATCTACATGGGAAAGTGCACCATCTATATCCTACCATGAATCTACTTAAAACCAAAGTGCTATCAGTTGTGAATATTTCCATTGAATTAACATGTAACAAGGAAAGAAAAGATGCCAAATGTGTTTATTCTCCCAGGGAATGCAACTGAAAACCATAATGGAAACCACTTCATACATCTTAGGATTGTTAAAATTTTTTTTAATTTTAAAGGAAAATAAATATTAGTAAAGAAGTAGAAAAATTGAAACACATATCCCTGATAGAAAATTAAAATTATACTATCCAGGTGGAAAACAGTTTGACAGTTCCTCAGTGAGATAAAATAGAATTCCTATATGACCAAGGAATTTGACTCTTAGTGTATACCCAAAAGAACTGAAATAGGTACTCAAAAAAAAAAAATCCACCTTGTACACATAAATCTGTAACAGCACCACTTACAATAGGCAAAAGATACAATATAAACGTGCATCAATAATGGGTGAGTTAAAAAGAGTAACATATTCATACAATGGAATGCTATTCAGCCACAAGAAGGAATGAGACACCAACAAATGGAGGAATCTTTTCTTAATAGTGGAAAAAATATACATATGGAACTAGCCGGCTGAACTCAGTTTAGATGGCCCTAATTTTGCTGGCAACATGCAAAGCATCCTTATTAGAAGCCAGGGAGACCACGCCTTCTTCTCTCCATAAGGGCTCAGCAGGGTATTGACCTTGGCTGCGTCAAAGTCGTAGAGCTCCTCACCTCCTATTTGATCCGGCACTCGTTGGCCTTGACGTACATAGCGAGCAGCAGTGTGGTGTTGTCTCCTATCTTCTCCACGGCTGACTCCTCTGTCAAGGAGAGCTGGACGATGGCAGAGTGATTAAGCTTCTGCTTCCTGCAGAGCTCTTCTGCAGATACCTGGGCTGCCTTCTGAGCTGCAGTACCTTGTGCTGCAGGAAGGGGTGAGGCGCAGATTTTCCCTTTGTGGTGATGTGCACCTTCCAGCCCTAACTTTTGCCTTCAAACCTTGTCTTTGGCTTCAGCTTTGAGAGAGGCAGGAACTTTCTTTGCATTTGATGCCATGTTGGTAAAAAGTGACCACATGGAGGAATCCTCAAAGCATTATGCCAAGTAAAAAATTCCAGACGCAAAAGATCTCATACTGTGTGACTCATTTATGTGAAATAGCCAGAGAAGAGAAATCCATACAGACAGCACTCAGACTGAGCAGACAGCGGGCGACTGTGTAATGTGAGTGGGCATTTCATTTGTGCCGATGGAAACGTCTTGAAACTAGATAGCAATGGTAGTTGCACAACACTGTGAACGCACTAAATGCCACTGAAACGTGCACTTTCGTGTGGCTCATTCCGTTACGTGACATTTACCTCAATAAGAAAAACGTTGTGAAAGGGAAAGAAATTGCTCAAAAGGAAAGGACAACTGGGATGAGGAAAAGGAGAAAGGAAAGAAAGAAGTGAGGGAAGAGAATACATATGTACACACAAGGATAGCTGGGACAACTGAACTGCTGATGTCTAGTGGTTTATTGAAAGAAGCAGTCCATGCTTAAATCTTTTTTTGACCAATTTTGCATGCTTACATCTGGTAATCTGAACAACTAATTTGAAGACAATAATATGCAATATAACAACGATTGTTGAGTTCCTACCATCTTGTTTAGTGAACTGTATCATTTCTAATTTTTTATTATTTTTTATTCTCCTTAATTGTTTGATCAATCTTGCATTCTTACATCTGATAATCTGAGCAACTTCATGGATGATAACAATATGTAATATAACAACCATTGTTAATTCCTGTCATCTTGTTTTGAAATTCTATGTCATTTTTACTGTTTTTGTGTTATTTTGTTTTTATCTTTGTTGTTATTTTGTTTTGTTTTCTCTTTAAAAGAAAAAAAGAAAAGAAAAATACATATCTGGAAAAAAATTCAACAGGGAGGGCCCACTGAGCCATATACACAGCACAGCACCTACAACCCTTGACTGGGGTTTGGCAGTCACTTGCTTTAGGTTCAATGTGGCACAGTTGTTCTTTGGTCATCAGAAGTCTGACTCCAGCTTTGCATGCTGCAGCTCTGAGAAAAGAACTAGCTGGGGAAAAGAAAATATTTCCTGATACGTTCTTCTGAATGGGTCATAGTCTCTTCTTTTTCTTCTGCAGGGAGCTGGTAATAGATCCAGGTTGTGCTTTTCCTCTACTGCCTTCAATCAATTCCAAGAGCTCCTACCAAGCTAGACTTATCTCAAAGACCAAGAACCCTTGGCATTGCTCCAGGGCTCTGTTCTCCAGGCTGTGCCTCATGGGCTTAGGGCCAGAGCTGTCAGCATCCTTAGCAATGCTCCAGAACATTCCTACATCAGTATTATTTCCAGTGCTATTTGCCCAAAGAGGGTCGGATGAGGTTACTTTAACTTTCCCTTTCATCACCATACTCTGAGCCCTAGACTCATAACTACTTGGGTGCTTAATGCTGACTTTAAACTTTGCAATAACCTGACAATCATTTAAGGAGACAATCACCACCTTTACTTGCCTTCCCTTTCTACTTGTCTTCCTTTCCAGACATGAAGGAGAGCAGAAGCGTGCCTGGAATAAACATCTTCTCGAGAGCAGTCATTTTGTCTTAAAATTTCTGAGATTGCAGTCTGTGCACACACTAATCTTACGTAAATCATTTATCAAAAGCAAAAGCCACACTCACTCGCTGTAGCACCTCTTTTGCAACAGTGGTATTTCAAACACTGTCAGAAGAATTCTCCTGGAGACCACAGCCAGGGGCAAGTACTGTTACACATATTCTCCTCTCCCACTTAATAAAGCAGCATGAATACCTTTTTTTTTCACTGATTCACTTAACAGACATTTCTCTAGCTTCTTCAGAATATCATGCCCCAGTGCTGAACAGAAAAAGAGTAAGAAACAAAACTATAAAATCAAAGAATTCAAATATCTCACCCAGTTCTTGAAAAAGTCTTCTTCTAAACCTGGGTGGAAAATAACAACCCCAACAGATCGGGAAGTTAGCACTTCAAGACCCAGTTTCCAGTGCAGTAGGGCCATTCTTCCCAACATCCTTGGATCACAGTCTTAGTTACTTTTCTCTCTTTGCTGGGACAAAACACCAACACCCAAAATTAAGGAAGGAAAGGTTTATTTAGCTCACAGTTTGTGGAAGTTTCAGTCCATAATCAGCTGGCTCCAAGGCAGGGTGGCACATTGCAGAGGAGCAACCATTCTACATGGCAGAAGACAGCAAAAGTGACAAGAGCAAAGAGGGGGAGCAAGCCTCTTTTCCTCCCTTCTATTGTAAGCAGGCTACCACCCCTAGGGCAGGTGTAGCGCTCACACCTCCGTGCCCTCCTCTTGTGTAGAATGAGGATGTTTACAAAGTGAGCACCCTGGTTTCCTTCTGAGTCACTTAGTTAAACTTCTGAACTTCTCAAACTGACACAATGTATCAACCATTACAGTCTCAAATTTATGACCAAGTTCCATTCAGGGATAATGTTCGTAAATTGGATTTGTTCATAAGTCCAACAAAGTCTTCCACACCTTTGACATGAATATACAAATACGAAGCATAGACAAACCAAACACATGCACAGAAATACACTAAGACCACGACTCTACTATACTATTATACACCATCACATTGTACAGCAAGCAACAGCAGCACAGCTGTGATAGTGTCTGGCAGCTATGTGAGCCACTTCCACAATTTGCTCACATCTACACATGTGTGTAATACAAAGGACATTCATATCTGTGAAAGTTCAAAGCTCAAATGTTTGTAAGTTGAGGACATACTGTATTGTTTCATTTTGCATATGTGATGCATTACTTTTTGTAGATAGATATTTTATGTCATAGGCATTTCATATATTGACATAAGAGTAAATAAACTTAGGTTCATATCTTTCTTCATAGCAATATGACCCGCTCCTGAGGCAGAGGCTATGCTTTGTACCTCTCATCAAATTGTATGTTCCACCCTTGCTTCCCGTGCTCATACTTTCCCCCAGCCCCAGGAATGGAATATATATACATCAGAGTTTCAAGAAGGGCTGGACCAAGTTAGAAGAAACAATTTTCTCTGATGACACAGTACCTCCCACCTCCTCAAAAAGTGGCAGCTGCGCTGAGCAAACACTTCATAGTGAACACTGCAAAGCCCTGTAGAGCTTTTCCAATCTTTAGCTAGGTGATCTCATTCCATTTTCATCAAGAGTAGGCAGAGCGATTTTCTCATTTTACTGATCAACACAACTGAGAACCACAAGCAATAAATGGCTTGTTTCTCTAGTAACGTGCTGTCTACAGCCATACCACCCTGAATGCGTCCAATCTGGTCTCTAGTAACTTGTGCTAAGTATTTTGTTTGCCCCCTGAAATAGCTTTATTGTTTCTGGGACCAAATACATACAATGTAAAGGAAGACAGGTTTATTTTAGGTTTCCGTTTCAAGGGGTTCAGTCCATGGTTGATGGCTTCAAGGCAGAAACCGCATGGTAGAAGCACATGGTGGAGGAAACCTGCTCAGCCCTTGGCAGCCAGGAAGTAGAGGGAGGAAAAAAAGAGCCAGGGAGAGGCACCCTCCAAAGGTACCACCCCTATTGTGTACAAGCTCCAAACGGGCAATCCCTCCTAACTGCACATGCAGCTAGAACCTCATGAATGGATTCGCCCACCGATGAGTACACTGCCCATGACCTTCCAACTGCCCCTCTTCTGGATGCATGGCACATCCCAGCAGACACTGAATCTGAATCGTATCATCCTTTTTGTTGTCCTTGCATATTATATTTTTTATTCTCATGGCCTTCCTGAAAAGGTAAAACCGTAAGAGCAGAAATCAGCTCAGCAGTTGCCAAAAGGTAATGCACTGGGAGAAGGACTGACTACAGAAAGGCACAAGGAATCCTTTACTCACAGTGGAATCACATCCCAATAAACCAGTCATAGGCAGCACATATCACAGGATGAAAATGGGTGCAGTTCACCCAGGCTACTGAACATCTAGCTTAGCACCGCAGCACTGGAGGGTCTTTGTTCTTCATCCTTGTGATCATGTAGCTGAGTGGGAGCTGGATACTCGCAATCCAGGATCACAAGAGACTACTGTGCTGAAATTGCCAGCCATGGAAGAATTTGAAGATCAAAAGTCAAAGTATAGTTTCTACTGTGTATCATCATCATAACTTTGAGTGACTGATGGTTGGCTGATGGATTTTTGTTTTATGAGACAGGGTCTCGTTTTATAGTCCAGCCTGGCCTTGAACACGCTGTATAGCCCTTGAACTCAAAGCAACCCTCCTGCCTCAGCCTCCCAAGTGCTGGCATTGTGTGCCTGTGCCACCACATTCTTAAAGCCATTCTCCTCCTTCTCTGCCCTGTTCTCTCCCTCAGCAGGCCAGTGGACAGCAACCATTCCCTTGCTACCTGGCTTCCAGTTAGGTTTGGCGAGCAGAAGGCTTTTTGCCTTTGCTACTTCACTCAGGGCATGACTCCCTGCACTTGCTTTCCCTGATAGTTTCACCACTCTGCAATTTCCCAACATCTGGCCCATATTTCTGTGAAGTTTTCCTACTAACTGCCTTCAAATCCCTGTGATGAGCATGCCATCAGTCCTGCTGGGAACTTCAGTGATACATGCCAGTCCTATTTCCTCCTCCTAGCTCTTGCTTAATTCTTTGAACATCAAGACTAAACCCTCGCTATTCTCAATACCCTATCACAGGAAAAAGCAGCTCATCAGGCAGCTTCCACTGCCCATTACACTTGAGCACCTTCCACAGTGCAAAATCTCCCTAAGTCAACCTTGCTTGGCTCTGCTGATGAGGTCTGGCACACACATCTGTACCTGCAACTGTAGCTTCATCTCAGTAAACAAGTCGGTGCCAGCAGCTAGAACATTAGTGAAAGTAAGACAATGACTCATCAGAGAAGCTGCAGTCACTTGACCCCCATGACTCAGACAGACTCTGCTGTCAGTAGGACACTGAGCTGAAT
Organism: Dinomys branickii; assembly: GCA_004027595.1. NCBI lineage: Eukaryota > Metazoa > Chordata > Mammalia > Rodentia > Dinomyidae > Dinomys > Dinomys branickii. The sequence continues at coordinate 190,475 of PVLD010001073.1, read as the reverse complement.
ACAAACTCAGAAACCAATGTCCTGCCTCATCTGGGCTCCTGGCAATGAAAGAGTTAAAAGGCCCTGGAAATATTAATCTGTTTGGTCCTCTGCTCAAATATCTCTCTTTTATAGCAGCATAACTTTCTTTGTTATCCTTCCTCTTTCCATCCTCTCCCACAAAAAAAAAGCATATTGAAGAAAATGAATCAGATAGAGGTGCACAGGGCTGCTCTGCTGAGATAACAAGCCACAGCCGCCGGCCGGCAGTGCGCTTTGCTTTAATCACCGCGGTGCTTTCTATCCACAGCTCCAAAGCCCTGCTTCTCCCGTCTTTCAATCTGAGCTTTAACAAGAAACTCAGCTGAGAGGCAAGGACTCTTAGCTGACTGGCTTTTAACCCAGTCTCTAAGTTTCTTCTGTTCTTGGTTGAGGCTCGTTCAGCTTTTATAAGTTTGTTATGATGGCTACATAAAATGTTGAGCCTGACATGTTCAGTGAGATAACACTGAGCACATGTCCAGCATGCGCTAAGGCCTTTACCTTGGGTATTCCATTTAAATGTCTTAATAGCTGTGGGAAATTGCACACACACACACACGCACACACACACATACACACACACACACGTGTGTGTGTGTGTCTTTTACAAATGAGGACAGGCTCTGGTAAGTTAAATAACTATAGCTACCTAGTTAATAATGAAAAGGGAATTTGAATTCAGGTCTACAGGTCTGTCAATTAGATACTCTTAACCATTATCCTACTTCTGGTGTATTTAATCACTTGATTTTCAAAATTCTGAATTTTCAACACCAGACAAATATCCTCAGAAGAAAAGAAAACATGCCCTACCATTTTTTAGCAGTTAAGTTTAACACTTATCGAGCACATACAATGCACTAGAGACCGCACAAGGCACTGGGGACACAAAGGTATGAAAGAGAGCCTCTGCTTTCACAGAGTTCCCAATCCAATTAGAGGAGCAGCTTCTGAATTTCTTTTAAGACCTCTAATTTTCCTCAGCCCTGGAAGTACACAAAAATGAGCATCGTGGGCTGGGGATGTAGCTTAGTGGTAGAACATTTGCTTAGTGTGCTCAAGACCCCAGGTTCAGTCCCCCACATTACCAAATGAAAAGGGTTTGTCTTCATGTAGACAGCAAGCCTGAAGGGGTTTTGTTTCTTACTCAAAAAATACAACTAAAAGCAGAATAGGTACAATTGCATATAGGTTTTAGGAAAAAAGGAAGAAAGGGAACAGGAAGGAAAAGAAAGGGAAACGAGAAGGAAAAGAGAAAGTAAGAGAATAGTCAGCCTAATTGGTGCTTAAGGAGATGAGGGGACAAATGTATGAAATAGAAATTGTTTCTAAAGTCCATAGCGCCAGGCATGGTGGTCAATCCTGTAATCCCAGCACTCAGAAGGCTGAAGCAGGAGGATCATTGCAAGTTCGAGACCAGCCTGGGCTACAAAGTGAGCTCAAGGCCAACCTGAAATGCATACAGAGACCCTGTCTCAAAAAAAAAAAAAAAAGATAAAATAAATCCTTAACAATAAGTCCTTCTACATACATAGCAGGATGCACTGAACAGTTATGAGCTAGAGATTGAGCCAAGTGCTCAGTCTTATGGATACAAAGATGAGTAAGTCAAAAATTACAGCTCAATAGGGGAAAAATACAGGTACAGCTCTCATAATACCACAAAACAAAACAAGAGGAAAGTCTAATGAATAGGAAGTATTGGGGAAAGCGGACGGTGACAGGAACGAAGTTATTTGAGCCAAGCCTGAAGCGCAGTGGGAGTTAGCCAAGGGGAAAACTTGGGAGGAAAATTCCAGAAAATAGGTAGATATGCAAAGGAATGGATGCAAAAGAACTGTTACCTGAAGTTCACACAATGTTTTTAAATAGGCAATACAGTCATGATCCAAAAAGTAAGCCACATAAAATGGAACCCATAAGAACGTCTTATTCCTCTGCCTACCTCCACCCTCCCCACCATCTCCACCCCGGGCCCCTGGGGTAACTACTGCTGAGAGGCGCTTGTACAACCTTCCACTACATTTCCAAGCAAATACAAGATTATTATCTTGTTACATTTAACTACACAAAATTCAAGCCTTTCTGAAGATGCGTGGAGCTTTTACTATGCCCTGCACTACTTGGGAAAAGTAAAATATGCATTTTAACATTCAAAAGAATGATTTTCCCGGACTGTTGTTAGTCTCCAGGAACGGGTGCCTCCTCTGCTGTATACCATCCAACAGTCTCAACCTAATTCTATAGGTGAAGAGAAATGAGAGATGGAAAAGTCAAATAACTTGTCAAGTTCAGAGAGCCAGTGAGTGTCAGAGCCAGGCAGATGCCTCCTCCTCTAGAATCCTGCTTCGGGGAAATGGCCCTACCATTCACCAATTACCAGAGCTAGAAATCTGAGTGCTCCTCACTGCCCCCATCCAGCCTTACTGATTTAAACCTGTTACCATTTTCCAGATTCACCCCTCTCTCCTCTCACTGGCTCCTTCCGCAGTTTTCATCGCTCAGTTGGTCAGCACTGGCTCTCTAGGCCTCTGTCTCCCTAGGCTGATGTCACTTCCAATTTATTTTGCATCCTGTTGCTAAAGGAACCTTTCTAAATCACAAATCTGTGCTGTCTCTTTGCCTCAAAATCTTTCCATGCCTTTCAATTGCTAAGAGTACGAACGTAACTGCCTTGCATGGTTGGGCACTAGACACGTTTCCTAATATCTCCTTAATATTGCCACAAAAAGCCAAACCACTGTAGCTCTTTCCTGTTCTGGTTCTTTGCCAAGCCACCTCCTCTGCATAGAGTACTTCTCTCTTGGCCAATTCCTCACCCTTCGGATCTATAATACCTTTACTGGAAGCCATTTTTCTTTCCCCTAAACAGACCCAAACCTTTTTCACCTATGTCTTTCACTCACCACTGCTATAGTTTAGAGGTCTGTCCACCAAAATTTATGTTTTGGAAATTTAATCTTTAAAATCACATATCAGTGGTGTTTGGAAGTGAGACATTTGCGAGGTGAGAGAATTAGGAGGGCACCACTATCATGAAAAAATTGATCTATTCTTGGATTAACAGATTAGTGAGTTGTCAAAAGAGAGGCTTTGTTATAAAAATAAGTTGTCTCTGACAGGCCTGTTCCGTATTGATGTGTGATGCCCTTCACCACCGCCTCGGACTCTGCACAGTCCCTACAAGCAAGGAGACCAGATGCGGCTCCTCGACCCTGAGCCTCCTAGACTCTAGAAGTATAAGAGATCAATTTCTCTTCCTGATAAATTACCCAGTACCAGGTATTGTTACAGCAGTTGCAAAGGATTTAAGACGATACTCATATTGAAGCAGTCATCTCATAGTGATTAATGGTTTGTTGTGTTTCTTTACACTAATTACTCCCATATTCTTTCACATAAAACTACTTTCCTTCTAATTGCAGGTCTACTGACCCTAGCATGGCATCTACCACAAGGTAAGACTTCAACATGGATTTGTGAGTGTTTATTATATGAGTGATTCCATATCCTAGATTCTTTTCATTCATGATTCCAGTTTGTCTCTCTAGATAGCCCAGCATCGCCACAAATTTGAAAAGAATCAGTTGGATTACAGGCACATGACACAATTTCAGTAGGAATGGAGCAAGGTCCATTGAGATCTTAAATTACTATAAAGACACAGTAAACCTGCAGGGAGAATATCTGGTGACCCTGAAGTGAAGAAAACAAGGTCACAAAGGCAAATTACTTCATAATTTTGCCTTCAGCAGGGCTTAGGCTTAAGCACCCTTATTGGCAATTGTGAGTTAACCAGTCTAATGCTACTGTTTGTAGTCACGAAAGGAACTGAATATTGAGGGCCCAGAATTCTAGGTAAAATTAGCACCATAAGTGCTGGGAATGTAGAGAAGAAAGTCTGTAAGCACTGATTCTAAAACTTAGATGAGTGTAAGAGTCGCCTCACAAGTTTAAGTTTTCTAAAACTTTTTAAAAGACCTGCTGGTTCAGCAGACCCCAGAAATTTCCTTTTCCTGTTGCAACTGAAGGGATAATGATGTAGGTGGGACTTGATCTTCAAACCTTATTATACACCCCAATATATTTAATTTTTGTTTATAAATAATATTGTATGTTTCTGTATCTAAAAATGAAATGTGCTCAAGTTTTTAAAATGTAAAGATGAAAATAAATCAATAGAATTTTTATTTCATTTTATTTACTTTTTAGCACTGGGACTTGAACTACGACCTTTGCATTGAGCTATATCCTCAGTTCTTTTTGTTTTTCTTGTTATAAAACAGAGTCTCGCTAAGTTGCCCGGGAAAGAGCTGAACTTACGGTCCTATCCCCTCAGTCTCCCAGAATGCCAGGATTATAGACATGCACAACTGTGGATGGCTCTAAATAGAATTTCTAATGTTCTTTTTCAACATACCAATGGCCCATCCCAAGCATGTGTCAAGGTTCACCCTAGGTACGGAGGCTGTTTCTCAATTAAATGAGTGTCATAGTCTTAAGGACCTCTTTTAAATTTCACATTTTTAAAGGAGCCACAATGGCTACTTTGAGCTATATACAGTAAGATATGAGGGGAAGAAATTAAAGACAGAACTTACATCTGAGAGGGAAACAGTACAAAAAGATGTGGAAAATTTGTGCCAAATAGAGCGTGCAAGGCATGTTCAGCAGAACAAACCAGGATCCGGCTAAGGCTCCCAATGCTAGAACTTACACAGGTGCTCGTCATCAAGACAATGTGGAGGACACTGTAGGCATTTCAGAGATCTTGGCAGTTAAGAGGGCTACCCCTCTCATCACAGGCCCAGGTCACTACCTTGAGGACAGTTTCAAAGAGGCATTCTCCTGGTATGAGTAATCATTCCCCAGAGCGGGTTTAAGTGAGGACCCCCCTCAACTCTCGATAGAAGGCTATTTAGATGCCCCCAGCTGTGGCTTCAGTGGGCCCAGACATGGCGCTGGCCACCGCTCTCCCGGGGGCACACTGTAAGCTGTGGCAGTATGCACGTGGTGCTAATTCTACAGAACACAAGGGCCATGGAGACATGGCAGCTTCCACTGATATTTCAGAGGATTTGGCAGTCTGGAGGCAGAAGCAGAGACCCGACCAGGGGCAGAGTCCTTACTAGGACACTGCCTGGTGGAGTAGTGGGAAAGGGGCTGCCTCTGAGACCCCAAAATTGTAGCCCCTACGATGCAACATCAGCCTGGGAAAGCTATAGTCCTGAACCCACACTGAGGTAACTGAACTGTGGGCTGAGCCTAAAAACCAAAAAAGTATTATTGATGTCAATTACAGATATGGAGATTAAAACTCAGTGAAATCTGTATAACTTGCCTCATTGAAAAAGAAATTTGAATCCAGGTCTTTTTTGTTTTCTACTATATTGTGCATATCAGTTAAGACTACATTTGACTGCAAGCCAGGTGTGGTAACGCACACCTGTAATCCCACCACTGAGGAGGCTGAAGCAAGAGAACTGCTACGAGTTCGAAGCCAGCCTGAACTGCACTGCCATACGCTGTCTCAAAAAGAAAAAAAAGAGTATATTTGACTACAGCCAGGCAGGGCGGCACACACCTAGATTCTCAAGAGGCTGCGGCAGCAAAATCACACATTTGAAACCAGCCTAGAAATTAGTGAAAAACCTCTCTCCAAAACTGCATAAATAAACAAAAATAAGCAGGCATAGGAGTAATCTCAGCACTCTGGCAATGCTTAGGCAGAAGAATAACAGTTTGAGGCCATTCTGGGCAATTCAGGAAGGCCCTATCTCAAAGTAAAAAACTAAAAAAGAGCTGGAGATGCATCTCAGTGCAAACCCAGTGCCTTGGGTTCAACCATCAAATTACGAGAAGATGTACATACATACACAGACAGACAAATGGATAGATAGATGAGAGATGAGAGATAGACTTTTTTTAATTCCCCACGGCGTCCATGATGGTAAAACTTTATGACAGCACCAGGGTCACAGGCTTCCTTCTCTTTTTCTATTCTGTCCCAAAATGACTACCTCCAGGCAGCAAAGGCCAAGTACTTAGCAGAAAATAAAAATGGAAAGAAGTACAAAAGGCAAAAGATAAAATATAGAAAGGCACCCACTGCCTAACCCAGTCCCATTTAACAAGCTTTCCCAGAAGGCCTGCCTGGCAATTTACCTCGCATCTTATTGGCCAGAACTATGCCACAAGGTCACCTGTGCTTGCAAGCTATGTAGTTTAAACTGAGTGAAATTGGGACAAAATTTGATTTCTTTCAGGAAAGAGAATGAATGAGTGAGGCAACAAAGAACACATGCTATGGTACTTCTGCTTTAACCCCAGAACCACTGCTACATTGTAACTCCCAGATAAATTAATCAGTGTGTGATCCCAGCACTCTGAGGCGGAGGCTGAGACAGGAGGATCACTATAAATTCAAGGCCTGCCTGGGCTACATAGTGAGTTTAAAATCTGCCAGAACTACTTCAAGACCTGATCTCAAAAAAATTTTTTATAAAAAGGCCAATCTACCAGAGTGTAATGAGATGCTAGCATTTGCTTGAAACTTCAACCAAGAAGAAACTCACTTTGCTTTGAAATCTCTTTCACTTGGAAGAAACTTTCATTGTTGGAATTTCTATTCTAGGAGTACTACATCACAGGTACATTCTTACATTCGCTCCTTAGAGCGAGTCTGTTATTTATTCCTCTCTGTACCTGGCCCAGCTGCCGTAATGAGGTGGCTCAAGAAAAGATTCAAGGAATAAATGGAGAAATTGCTTTTTCATGTTGAGATTAGGTAATTCTTCTAACCATTTAAAAGAAATATTCTTTCTTGCCCAGGACATCCACTCCGCTGTGCTTTCGTGTTCAGTTAATAAGCAGTGTGAAAAGTGAAGCATTAGGGTCACCTCCCGGGAGATGGTCTGGATGCGTTGGAGGTTCTGCGGAGCTCCGGAAATAAGCACTGATTGGGAAGATGGGAACGTACTCCGGAGAGCAGCTTGGGATCCTGACCTGTACCACTGAGAAGAAACAGGCTCCCGCAGGGCAGTGCCTGGCCCCAAACCCACCCCTTTCCCTCTGCTATCGGCCACTCTCTGTTCCTATCACTGCCTTTGGTAAATTTTTGCTGCCAGGACACAGGTAATGAAAGAACATGGCTCCGTGTATGTGCGCGCGCGCATGCGTGTATGGGTGGGTGGGTGTGGCATTCTGGGACTGTAGCCTTTTCTCACTTTCTCCTCTCTCCTGACCCGGACACTATCACTACAGTCACGGGACTGCTCACATATACAAGTAGCTTTACTCCCAAGCAAACGGAAGGAAACTAAGTGGACTTCTGAGTTCACAAGGTTCAAGACAATAGAGCTTATGGGTTGTGAGCTAAGAATTCCAATCAAGCAGGACAACCTCTGACCCCATAATAACTTCAGTTCTTGAAGCTTCTAGTTGCTCCTTGGTAAAACAAGAAGAGGACTATTACCTCCTCAGGGACACCATCATGACTTCTAATTCTAACCACCTCCCAAAGGCCCCATCTCTAAATATCATTAATGTGTTTGTTAGTGGACTGGGTTTCCGATACATGACACCACAATAACACCACGTAATTCCAAGTATGTATTACACACCTAGAGCACGCTCAACACCATACACTATCCTGAGACCTAAGACCTAATCTAATGTCCGCTTTCCCAAAGCTTCCAGTGTAATCAAGGACTGAGGAGAATAAACATTAAAATATAATTCATTGTGAAATTGTACAGTAGAAGCTGTGAGTGCTGAAGTAATTTAAATAAAATGCAAATTCAAGAAGTAAGAAATAAAGGAAGATTTTTATGGAGAAGCTTCAACTGGAATGATACATTGTGAAGATAGAAATAAAGGACAGACATATGTCCGCCAACATATGTACTGCGCCAGCACCCATAGACAACATTGCTCAGACTCTTCAGAGCAATACCCCTCAAAGGCAGATATTTTCTTTTCACTCAGTAAATAAACAAATGGTCCAAAAGGTTGAGTAATTTACTCAAGGTCACAAACTTGTAAGTAATCAATCCAGAATTCAAAAAAAGAAAGGTTTTTCACAGAGGCATTGGTGGTACAGTGGTTAGCACAGCTGCCTTTCCCAAAAAAGGTTTCTCTAAGATCAAAATTGGTATTTTTTTCTGCTACCTACTCTGCTTATTAGTGACAGGTAAAAACAAGAATCCAAATAAATGATATTAACCAAGAAAAAGCCTGTGCAGAGAAGTACAGTGAGAACACCAGGATTAAAATCAGGAAACCTAAATTCATTGGTTAGTTTCTAACATATTTGGTAGTTTTCTTAACCCTTTTCAGTTGCCTAATCCGAGGAAAATGGAGAGAACACTAGCATCGATTTCAGATCCCTTTCCTAAAGGTGACGTGTGGCTGTGATAATGTGCTAAAACCTACTTTAAGAATGAATCTTCACAAGCAATTGAGATACGAAGTAGAGCCCTTACGCTCCCTATCCACAGACTGTGCCTGAACACCGATTCTAACCACTCCGCACCTTGAAGCCTGGGGCTGGGCGCACAGGAGGGATAGAGGGTGTTCTTGAAATGATCAGGGTCTTTCAACTGTCAAGCTACAAATATCTCTCCAGAGCTGACCCGTCAGCCCTCAAATTTTACCATTGAATGTTATTTTCTCAGACAGTGGTCTTAAGGGCTTAGACTTCCACCAGAGAGTAAGCCCATGACACTTCTCTAAGATCCCTAGGCTGTGGATAGAGCACATGTTCCATAAACAATAGTTAAGTCAAAGTGAACTCCCAAGGCCCTAAAGGGGGACATCTGGATCTTAACTTTCAGTGTGGTCAAGCAATGAAGGAGAACGCGATAGTACCAGGACACCTATGTGTGGGATTGGGGCAGCACTTTCTGCTCTAGCGCCTGCCTTTTGCTCCATAGCTCAGTGAGCTTCCACAGATCTCCTGGGAGGAAAGTGTTTGCATCTCCTTATAATGGCTGTACGAGCCAGAGAAAGGCCTTTAATCATCTCATCATCTGGTCAGCAGGAGCTGTTTGTGTGAGAGGTGTCTGAGGGGGAAAAGTGTCCTTTTATTCATTTCATGGTTTAGTTTTTTTTTTTTTTTTTGACTAGCAAGTAACATTTACAGTCCAAAACTAATGCAATCTGAATTACAGGCTTAGACTTCTGTCAGGAACAAAGAAAGTACCTCCTTCAATTTGTATAACTATAGTTAATAACTTTTCCTCCAACCGTTCAGTATGCTTGGTAGTTATTCCCTCATGAATTTCTACAAAGTGAGAAATAGTCTTAAAGGAATAGGACAAGGAGTCACAAGAAACCCAGAGGTCCTGCTTGAGCTACTGGGACCAGATCCTGGATCTCTGATGGTAATGGGATGTCACTGGCACCCAGAAACAGCAGAGGCCTGGTCCCTCCTGCTGTGGTTGTTTTAAGCAAGGAAAGGACTGCACCCTACTCTACAGTCAGCCCTGCACGTACTCCCTTGTTTACTCATTTCGTAATCATTTGCTGGGGACTTTTTGCATGCCGGGCTCTACACTAAGCAGTGGGGGTTGTAGGGAGTTTTTAAAAAAAGCAAATGAATAGGGTAGGATCATTTCTTCAAGGAAATGGGAAACCAGAATGAAATTATGAGGCCTGTAGATACAGGAAAAGAAGCTGATCATGGCTTCAAGACTGGCTATGGAGTAGAACAACTGAAAGATTTTTGGGGTTCCTGGCAAGGAAAACTTACATGACTGGGGTAGGATCATGAAGTTCTTCTATAACTACAGAAGAATCTGTTCATCAAGAGAACATCAGAGTCCTACACCCAATAACAGGGCTTCCAAATATAGAAGGCATAACCTGATGCAACTGCAAGAACTTGATAATAATGGGGAAATCCTCAATCACAGTTGGACATTTTAACATCCTTTTCCAATTGATAGAATAGACAGAAAATCAGGAAGGATATAGAAGACTTGAACAGTACTATCAACCGACTAGACTGCAGTGACATTTACAGACTGACTCCTCCACCAAGGCCAGAGGAATATTCTTTTTTTGGGGAGTGTACACATGGAGTATTAATCCAGACAGAACATATTTTAATATATACTAAATATAATAAGATATATAGTAAGTCTTAGTATATTTAGAAGGATCTATGTTATTCAAAGTATTCTTTTGGGCCAAATTGCAAATCAACAACAAAAAAGATAACTAGAAATTCACCAAAGATGTAAAATACATAACATATATCTAAGTCAAAGATGTAATCTAAAGAAAAACTGAGAAATATTTGGAACAAAATAAAAATGAAAATAATATAAGAAAATGGATGACGTAAAGCCAAAAGCTTTTTAGAAGGGAAAATTATAGCACTAAACTATCTTAATTTAAAGACTAGACTAGACAAATAAAAAGATTAAGCAACCCTGAAACCAATGACATCAGCTTACACCTTTAAAAAATTATAAAAAGAAAAACAGAAAAAGCCCAAAATCAGCAAAAGGAAGAGAATAATAAAGATAAGAACAGAAATCAATCAAGCACAAACCAAGAAAATAATAGAAACAATGAAGCTAAAAACTGGCTCTGGTTCTTTAAGAAGATTAATTGATCAGTTTGTACGCAGAGGAGGAAGAAGATGCTAATTACCAGTATCAGGAGTGAGAGAAGTAACACCATCACTGTGGATCAGAGCCGATATTACAAAGGAAAATAAAGAAGCACTCCAAACATCTTCACGTCAGTAAATTTGACAACTTAGATAAAATGGATAAATTCTTCCCTAATTCAAGACTTTTCAAAGCCTGAATATCTCTGTTATCTATTAAAGAAGTAGAATTTTTGGTCAAAACTTTTCTACAGAGAAGCTCCAGGCCCAGATGAATTCATTGGTGGGTTTTACCAAAAATTTCAGAAAAAAATTTTTTTAATTCTGCAAGAATGCTTCCAGAAAATTGAAGCAAGACTTCTCCTCTGCCCACACCAGAAGTGCAGCTTTATCCTGAACAAAACCAGAAAGAACATTTTAAGAAAAGCAAATTACTGTCTCAAGTCCTCCATGAACATCAACATGAAATTCCTAAGAAACATTTAGCAAATCTAGTTGAACATCATGTTTTAAAGATAATTCATCAGAATGAAGTGAGTTTTATCCCAGAATGCAAGACTGTTTTTAAAAAATCAACTATGTAAGAAACTAAAAAAAAAGAAATTTCAATAAACATAAAATAAATGACAAAATTCAGCATCCCTTTCCAAATATTTTTTTAAATCTCATTAAAGTTGGGATAGAAAGCAAATTTCCCAGCCCATGAAAGGGTAGCTATAAAAATTTACAGCTAACATTAAAGATAATGGTGAGAGCCAGTGCTTTCTGCCAGATGGAAACAAAGTGTCTGTTCAGCACTGTGCTGGAGGTCCTTGTGTGTCTAATAAGGAAAAAAAAAAAAAAAAAAAAAAAAAAAAAAAAGACATCAAATTGGGAAAAAAAAGTGATATTCTATTCACAGGTGGCATAATTACCTATGTAGAGGATCCTATGGAATGAACAACAAAGGCTACTAGAATAAATGAGTTTTACAGGGTTTCAGGATACCAGGCCAATGTATAAATATCAGTATATTTCTATATGCTAGCTAGGAACAATCAGTAAATTGAAATTTTAAAATACTATTTACAATTACATTAAATATGAAATATGTAGAAATAAATCTAACAAAATATAGGTAAGAGCTATGCATTCAAAATTATTATATGCCAGGCATAGTGGTTTATACCTGTAATACCAGCATTCTGGAAGGCTGAGGCAGGAGGATCCCAAGTTCAGGCTCAGCCAACTTACTGACTTAGCAAGATCCTGTCTCAAAAAAAAATTGTATGTGTGTGTGAGAGAGAGACAGGGTCTTGCTATGCAGTTCAGACTGGTCTTGAGCTCACTTTGTGACCCAGGCTGCTCTCAAACTTGCAACAATCCTCCTGCCTCAGCCTCCCGAGTACTGAGATTACAGGCGCACACCACCATGCCCGGCTTCAAAAAAATTTTTTAATTGTTAAAGGTCTAGAGATGTAGCTTATGATGAAGGCCCTGGGTTCAATCCTTTTTACATCAAAATAAAAAAATATATAACATACTATATATATATACACACACACACACACACACACACACACACATACATACACACACACACATATGTGGAACTAATTAAACCTATTTAGTCTTACATTATATGAATATATAAAACATTTCTGAAATTTAAGAAAAATAGAAATACACATCAGAGGACTCAATATGCTAGTGATATAAATTCTCCTCTAATTGATACATAGATCCAATCCCAAACACAAATTCTCAGCAGCTTTTGTGTATGTGAAAATACTGACAACCTGATTCTAAAATTCAATGTAAAAAACCTAGAATACTCAAAACACTTTGAAAATTAACAGGAGATCGAAGGACTTACACTACCTGACTTCAAGACTGTTTATAAAGCTATCGTCATCAAAACCGAATGGCATTAGCATAAAGAGGCAAACGCATTAAGGAGACAGAGGCAGAATCCTGGAAATGTAGGCACACACACTTCAATAATGAATTTTTACATAAGTGCAAATGCAATTAATAAAGAAAGGATATCTCTTTAGCAAATGGTGCTAGCTCAATTAGATAGCCTTATTAAAAAAAAATACCTAACCTACATCTCATATTACATACAAAATTAACTCAAAATAGGTCACAAACAAAAGGATAAAACCTAAAACTATAAAATTTCTAGAAGAAAACAATCTTCGTGATTTTGAATTAGCCAAACATTTCTTAGATGTGGATCAAAAGCATGACCCATAAAAGAATAAATTGATAAACTAGACTTAACAAAACTAACATGTGATCTTCAAAAGACACTGTTAATAAACTCAAGAAGTAAGACACAGTCTGAGAGGAAATATTTGCAAATATATCTAATAACACGTCTGTAATTATATAAAGTACTCTCAAAATTTGTCAAGAAAACAACTCAATTTCTTCAATGGGCAAAGAATTTGAAGAGATACTTCACTGAAGAAGACAGGCCTATGGCAAACACACAAAAATATGTTCAATATCATTAGTTATTACCTCTGCACACCTGTTACAATGTCTAAAATGAAAGATTGGCCAAGAGAAATGAAACTTGTTCATGCAAAACTTTGACATGAAGGACCATGAATGTTCATAGTAACTTTATTTGTGGTAGCCAAAATCTATAAATGACTTAAATATTCACCAAGATGTGAGTGAATAAACAAGTGCTATATCCAAAGGGTGGGACACTTCTAGCAACAAAATGAACTACTGGTGCACACAACAACGTCATGAGTGTCAAAGTAACCATGCTAAGGGGAAGTAGCCAAGCACAAAAGAACACACAGTGTATTATTCCATTAATTTCAAAATTCTACATGTAAACGAATCTAAAATGCCAGCAAGCAGGCCAGTGTTTGCCTAAGGACAGTAGATGGGATGGGAGAAACGAAAGGGAGACCTGGAGACCCGAGATAACAACCAGGGAGATGATATTCACTGTGTTGCCTGTGGTCCCGGTTTCATGACCTACACAAGTGTCAAAGCTTATCAAAAATACATAGGTCATTTCTTGTGTCAGTTATAACTCAGAAAAGCTGATTCAAAAGTTGCCTATCTCTATAGCGCCCCTCACAGGGAAGGGTCTCGATAACGCCTGTGCTCTCCTTTTTAATAGTTACGTTTTACAAATATGAACTAATAGGAGAACCCCTTCTTGCCACGTAACTGTAGAAAACATGTTTTGAAATATGCTTAGTCCCCTTTGCTGTTCAGGTTTTCTCAGCCTGGCTGCTTTCTACACCAGCAATTCCTGTAAAGGGCAAAGTGAAAGAGACCAGCCTGGCCTCGTTCCTTGCCACCCTCACCCCCAAAGCCATCGTCTTTGGCAACCTAACCCAACTTCATGGCTCACCAGAATGTGACGCTGCTGGTATTCATGCTCCCACAGCCCAAACAGTGTTTGGCAGGTGACTGGTACTGAATAAAACTGAAAGAAGTGGGGGACAAAGTTCCCTTGTTCCTGGGTGCCTGCGGGGTGACCTCTAAATGTCCCGTGTTGTGAAGACCTCAGACTGGTCTCAATAAAGAAGATTCTGAGAGGCCCATGGGTACCTACAAAGACACAGGGGTCATGGCTGGAAGACAGTGCTTTGCTTGTGAGGGGAGGGTAGAGGGTGGAGGACAAAGTTGGTGCACGGTTACTGGACAGCCAGGCAGAAGCTGGTAAGACTCAGATGCCCGGCCGGACCCTGCCTCCACACACTCCCTTAGATGCCGATGAAGTATAGCTCAGAACAAGAGGAAGATGGGCGTATTCCACCCGGTTCTACCGGATCCAGAGAAGCTCTGCTATAAAGAGGACCAGCGGTGACACACTAGCATTTTGGCATCTTGAGCATTTGCAGCTCAGTAAGTGCCAAGAGACAGCACCAGTATTCTCAGAGCAGTGACACTGGACACAGGCTGATCAGGCTGAGGAGTCATGCTTAACATCAACAGTGATGCTGTCGTCTAGGGCACTGACTGCGCAAGGGGGAACAAATCCCAACAAACAAATGTAACTATTATACATATACCCAAAAAAGATATTTTGCCTGCATTAACACTGGGATATTGAGGGGTTTTTTCCTATGTGTACGTTTTATAATCTTTTACACTCAACTTTTCTGTATCCTTGGGTTTCAGATAGACCTTTTGTAAACACAATATAGGTTAAAATTTTTATTTAAAAAGGGTTTAGGAAATTTCAGTCATTACTTAGTGCAGCCTCATATGTACCCACAGACTAGGGGAAAGGAGAAAATCTGGAATCCATCCAGTAGGAAAAGATTTCTTCATGAGCAGTCAGCAGAAACATCTCTAAGCAATCTTATCTCTGAGATAAGAATGTAGGACCGCACACTGAAGAAAATACAAAAGTGGTCTCTTAAACTAATAGCTCCTCAGGAGCTTTAAACATTAGCTCTTCAGAATGCTTGTTTTTTGCTGATGACTTTCAGATATGTTGAAAGTAAGACTGTCTATGAATTCTTAGCATTTCCCTAAATACCTTCAAAATAGCTCTCAAAAGACTACAGGGTCTGTAGCCACAGTCAGACAAGTCCATTTCAATTATGCAAACTTCTTCTTCAGGAAAGCCCTACGGAGGTGACTTTATGAAAAAAGAAAAGCCTTGAATGTTGCGTCAAAGCCTCAGCTCCAGATGGGCTGTGCACTGTTCTGATTGGCAGCAAGAGGTCTGCACACCTGTCTGCAACAGTGCCTGTTGTTACCATATTTTCCCAAAACCAAGGTCTTGTTTTAATATTTGCTCCACAAGACACAGTAGGGCTTATTTTCAGATGTCTTATTTTTCAAGCACAACCGTCCACATTTATTCATTTATTCATGTACAAAAATCTACTTTTATTCAAATATGGTCGTCGTCTTCTGGAACATCACCATCACTCCCCAAACCCCAAATTCTGGCTGGAACTCCTTGTAATTCCATTTCTTGTAGAACCATTGGCCCCAGTCTCTCACATCCAGCATAGAGCTCTCCTTCCATGAGCACTGCTTATCCTCGCAGCCTGCTTGTAGGGCGTTGGCAACACAGCTGCCAGAGATTTTGTCCCATGAATTCTTGACCCAGGCCCTGACCTCTTGCAGGCTGGGCTTTGCAAAGTTTCCATTAAATGAAGTGCTAACTGTAGACTTACAAGACAAGAGTGGCAACCAAAATGATGCCAGTTAAGAATGATGGTCCTAGCCAGGCGTGGTGACTCACACCTGTAATCCCGGCACTCGGGAGGCTGAAGCAGGAGGATCATTGCAAGTTCAAGACCAGGCTGGGCTACAAAGTGAGCTCAAGGCCAGCCTGACCCGCATAGCAAGTCCCTGTCTCAAAAAAAAAAATGATGGTCCACACAAAAGCAATGAAAACTGGCAGGCACCAAAAATTCAGAAAATGTTTCTTTATTTCACACAAGTGCATTAAGTATGTCTGCTGCAACACGACATTGAATTATGAAGATGCATGTCAGACACAGCCACGCCCACTCATTGTCAAGAGCGCACACTGTCCATGCGTTGTGTCTGGGTTCCACTCTCCTGCTCCATGCGGCAGTTAAGTCTCGAGTTCATCTGTTTATGTAGGCATTTACCTCTCAGCCAAGGGTGCTCCCTTGGGTATTTGCAAATACTTAATTATAATTTACATTATAATTTAAGTGTTAATGTCAATATTATATATTTATATTTAATGACATAGTAATAGTATTATTTTATAATTCACTGCATCTGTCATGTCCCAACAGACATACTAAATGCATCTGTCTGGTTGATGGTCTTAACTAGGGCTTATTTTCAGGATAGGGCTTATATTATGACCACCCTAAAAAAAAATCATGCTAACACTTATTTTCTGGTTAGGTCTTATTTTTAGGGAAATGTGGTAGTAGGTACTCAAACGTCTATCAAGTAAAAGAATATTTTAATAAGGCACTTGTAAATTAAACTAATGATGTTCACAACTTGCACACAATGCCTTTCATAACTGCTTCACTTCTTGAGCTTACCAAGTACTCTGCAAGGGTATCATAACCACTTGCGAAAAAAAAGAAAAAAACAGAAAAAGAAAAAGAAACAAAACAAAAACATAATCACTCGGGTCCTCAAAATCTTAATTTGATGGCAAGACAGAGATGATATTTTAAGATCTTTATGTTGCTAAGGCTCCCAACTCCCCAAAAGAGAAGATGGCTGGCATGGTAGGGGGAAAGAACTGGACTGCAGGCCTAGAGACATGGCCCATCATCCTGCTCTGCCTTTTCTCTGGAGTGAATTATCTGAAATCAGTGCAGCCCACACTCCTAATTTACCGGTCAGTATAGAGGGAAGGTAAAATTTAAGTCACAGTGCCAGCCTCAGGTTCAAGGTCAGACCTGGATCTGCCAGGTGATAACCAGAGGTGGGTTGAGGAGCCCGGCATGGCCAAAGAGTCCTTTGCAGAAAATCTTTCTGGTGTCGTTTCCACACAGCCTGGGGCTAGGAAGACAGCTCTTCTTACAGAGAGGTCACCAGGTACACAAACATACAGCTGGTGGTGTTCCTGAAACTTACCTTGAAAATCACACCTCATGGCTGCTGTGAACTAAGAACATTCAGTTGGAATGGAGGACTGAGTATGTCTGGAGGACATATTGGCATAGGCTACTTAAAATTAATATAATTTATTGAATAGGCATATTCCGTATGAAATACAAGGCCCGTATTTTTACTTTTGTTTACGGCAACATTTAGAGTATAATAGAATAGTGCCTGCTCACATGACGGTCAAACAAAAGAATGATTTCATGAGGCCCTTGTGAAATGAATGTGTATGCAATGATTACAGAATTATCAAAGGTATCATGAACTTCCTTGACCAAAATCATGGCAACTTTATTAAAGTTACCCAGCATTTCCTTCTTCCTTTCTTCTGTAGCTCTCTAACAACCCCAGGGGACTGGTAAAAGAAAAAAAGAAAAAGCTGGAACTTGTTATTTCAGAGTCACAGAGTAAATTCTCAACTTAACCAGAACCGTGCCCACAAGATGGGATGCCGCAGGCTCCCTCCAAGGTCAGTAAGTCTCACAGACCACTTCCCTGCTTATGCCCATCCACCACCACAAAAGGTGAGATACCTTTTTACTAGTATATTGCCTAGATAAACAAAATATATCACTATGGTAATTAGGTATCAATTCTCCTGCTCTTACGAAAGGACCTACCTGGTTTTGCTGCTTTGGCTTGCAGATAGAAACCAAGTTTCTTGGTTGCATAAATAGAAAGAATCTAACTTAAAACATCAGTGCCACAAAATATTGCCAATTATTCAGATTTTCATGAGAAAACTTTTTTTTAAAAGGCACACGCTTTAAAGGCCTCCACTGAGATGAGAAACTCATACTGCCGTTGTCTTTCTAGTGGTATTGTTGCATGCCTGTAATCCTAGCAGCTTGGGAGGCTGAGGCAGGAAGATCACAGTTCATGGCCAATCTGGCCATCTCTGTGAGGCCCTGTCTCAAAATAAAATGTTTTTTAAAGATCTTGGGATACAGTTCAGTGGGTGAGCCTTTGCCTAGCATGCGTGAAGCCTTCAGTTCCGTCCTCGGTACCACACAAATAGAAAAGGAGAAAAGAAATACTACAGCACTAAGCAACCGAAGCAGCATAGCGCTGCCATAAAAGCTGACATAAGGACCAAAAGAGAGAATCTAGGAAATAATCCACACATACAACTATTTTTGTTTTGCTTTAGTAGGGCTGGGCATAAAAACTAGGGCTCTGTGTGTTAGGCAAGTGCTCTGCCACCAAGATACGCCTTCCCACAAAGGTGCTAAGGACACACTGTGGGGAAGAGCGTCTCCTCACCGCGCGTGCCAGACTCCCTCCCCCACGGGTACAAAAGTCAGCTCAAAATAGATGGAAGATGTACACACAGGACTAGCAACTACCAAATGACTGCAGGGTAGAGAAGGAGAAACACCACAAGACATCAGTGTAGGCAATGCTTTTTTAGGCGAAGGCAACAAAAGTAAAAACAGACAAATATCAAATTAAAAGGCTTTGTTACAGCGAAGGAAACAATCAAGGGAACTAAAAGACAATCTACGGAATGGGAGAAAATATCTGCAAACTATTCACGCAACAAGGGGTTAATATCGAGACTATATAAGGAATTCAAAAAGCTGAACTAAAAAACAAGCAAAGATCTACATAGCCACATCTCAGAAGAAGACATACAAATGACAAACAAATACATGAAAAATGCTCCATCTCACTGACCACCAGGGGAATGCAAGTGAAAATCACAATGAGACACCACCTCACTCACCAGGAGACCTGTACTGTTGAGTAGGATGCAGACTAATGTAGCCATTATGGAAAGCAGTATGGCGAGTCCTCAAAAACTAAAAATACAACTACCACATGACCCAGCAATCGCACTGTTGGGTATCTATGCCAAAGACGCACTGGTTCTCCATGTTTACTGCAGCATTATCCACAGCAGCTGAGATGTGTAATCAATGTCCTGCCAGTCAATGCATGAATAAAGTGTGTTATGTTTTCACTCAATTTTGGAAATTCAAATGCCAGTCTTGCAGACAAATGGAGCTGAAAGAGGGGAGAGGGACGGAAAGAAGTTAAAGAAGGAGCAACAAACCACAGAGAGGGAGAAGTGCTTCCGGTTTCCTATAGCACAGTAAGGTAACTACTGGTTTAACAATCTATACGGTATTCCCAAATGACTGTAAGAACATGAAATTCCCAACACATAAAAATTATTAATGTTTGAAGAGATGGAAATTATTACCCGTTTGTGTACGTATTATATATGCCCATTGCATCACCGTATGTATTTTATAAAGATGTACAAATATTATGTCTCAAAAAATAAAAAGAAATAACCTCCATCTTGACAGAAAACTTTGCTTTCAAGTTTTTCATCAGTACCAGGGGTTGAACCCAGGTCCCCAACACATGCTAGACAAATGCTGTACCACTGAACTGCATTTCCCCAGCCCACTGGCAGAAAACATATTAGCTCAGGCCTGGATGCATATTTTTACATTTTTATTTCTAACATATTTTGAGCTTTACATGATTTCCTGTCTTAACATCCCATTGCTCCGTTTTCTAAAATCAGGAATGTGAGGCAAAGGGGATCTTCACCAACACACGGGGCTCCGTCACTAGAGACCAATGGAGAAACGGTGCTACCGCCACACGCACAGGAAGGGAGGAGGGCGAAGGCGGAAGAGCTGAGTGCATGTGGCATTAGGTAAAAGTGGACAGAGAAGTCTTTCTTCATACATGAGAGCAAGAATCAGGAACATTGTTTAAATGAGACTGCCGCTCTCCCACAGGGAGTTTCAGATACCACAGAACTTAAATGTGATTTCTAGCGCCCTCTACAGGGAAGCACGGAACCAAGTGAAACCTCAGCTAAGCCTAGCCTGGGTCCCATCCACCCACGGGGCTGTTTCCACTGAGGCCTGACCCTTTTCTGCCTGTTCTAATGAGGATCTAAGAAGACTCCTGGAAACATGCCTGACCACATTTTACGGTGCCCTCATGCTTTATGTACATGTGGTTCCAAAACTCATCCATGTGCTGGGTTACTTTTCCCTACTGTCTCCCCAGCTAGTGGGTAGCAGGAGCTGGTTTTCCTTTTTTGTATCCTCAACCTAAGTGGTGTCTGTCATGGAATAGCCTCTCCATAAAATGCCAGTTGAGTATGGAAAAGGAGACCCCGCCCCCACTTAACCATCCCTATGCCCCATACTGGAGAATCCATGTTGAGCAACATCTCCAGTCCTGTTTTTTTTTTTTCTTACTTTGAGGTAGGTTCTAAGTCTCTAAGTTGCCTAGGATAGGATTGAACTTGTGATCCTCCTGCCTCAGCCTCCCAGAGTGCTGGGATTACAGGCATACAACATCACACCTGGGTCATATCGTGACTTCAATAAATTTTTAGAACAAAAGCGCAAGACAACCCACAAAGGAAACTGGGTTACTCATGGTTTACTATTTTTTGAGTTGCATTAAGCAGACCTCAGGACGCACACTCGGGACCCAGTTATAATGGGGAACTTGACTGCTACGCGCCAAAGAGGAAAGCAGCCTGTGCAAGCTGACCTCCTAACATTACTCAAGGGAAATCCACTCAAAGGACAAGGAGCTGAGAAGTGGGCTAGCACGTAGGCGGGAAGAGCATACTCCAAATATCAAGTGACGGCCGCTGCTTGTATCTCAGGGCTGGCCCCACGGACACCGACGAGACTCGCAACTCCTTCCTCGCTCCCTCCGCAAATAGCCGCTTACAGCACCTTGTGGTCCTCAGCTCTGGCTGCACAACAGCATCGCTGGAGAGATTTTGCGATCCTGAGGCACAGGCTGCATCCAGACCAATTAAATCATTACCCTAGGGGTGTGGGCCAGCCTCGGCGTCTTTGAAAGCTTCCAGAAAGGGATCTGGGAATTCAGGGAGGGAACCGAAGGAAAAGAAAACGGGATCAAGGTGCAATGTGTGTATGTACCCATTCCCCCATGATGAATGTGTTATGTGTCACAGACATATACTGATAAAAAATCAAAAACAGCACCCAGATGTATTTTTCCCCTGGGGCTGCTGTAATAAATTACCACAAACTTAGTTACTTAAAACAACACAAATTACCTTGTAGTTCTGTCCTGCAGAAGTCCAAAATGGGTCTCATTGGACTAAACCCAAGTCGTTGGCAGAGGGCGCCCCCTGCTGGAGGCTCTAACAGAGCTTTTTTTTTTTTCCCTAGAAACACCTCTCAATGGTTTTATCCTTTTCCAGCTTCTCCAGGTTGATCCTGTTCCACAGCCAGTCACAAGCCTCCTTCTATTTCCAAAAACAGCAATGGCCGGAGAAGACTTCTTCACATTCCCCACCCCAATAATTCAGGGTAATCACCCTATTTTAAAGTCATCTGATTAGCATATACATCTATTGCATTAATTCCCCTCTGCCATGGAGCATAACATTCACAGCCTGCTGGAACGAGGGCACGGACATCATCGAGGGGCCATTATTCTGCTTATCATGTCCAGTGACTCCAATGAGCAGCTAGGGATGAGGACGTCTTATGAAACAGCCAGATTAGGGAAGGGGCCCGGTCAGGGAGCAGAGCCCTGACAGCCTGGAGGAAGCGGAACCCTGTGGCAGTAGCTAGGGTAAGGACCCCGGGGCACACTGAGCACTGTGGCGGCAGGCTAGGGAAGGAGGCAGAGAAAGAGCGAATCAGTCTTGCCAGCTTCACTGTCACAGAACTTGCTCGGTGGGGACTAAGTTATCACATGATTTATTCTCATTCTGCGCCCAGCAAAGTTAAATTGTACTCTCCCCCAAGAACACGGGACCATCTCTACCCAGCTGTAGCCATTATAGTAAATTGAGGTCGTATCGGGAGATGAGATTTTTCTAGACTTTTATGACCTGTATCGACCCGCTTGTTCACTCAGCTTGGGTGTGGGCCACAGCACCCCACAGCTCTGCGGGTTGTCCTCTCCAGCTGAAGATGAAACTCTGGCGAAATACTGAAATACAGCTCGAAGATGTGCTCTGAGTGACCAACATTTGCATCCCACACACACCAGTAATGACCCTGGCCCAGAGGGACGGCATTCCTTCAGGACAAGGCTCAGCTGCTGAACACTGGCTGCCTTTTGACTGGGGCTTTATTCTTGTTTTGTCTCCTCACCTCTCATTCTAACCACTTTTACACCTAACTCACCTCACACATTTCCTCCATTGTTACTTGGCCAGAAGGAATTAAATCTGCAACCTTCTTCCTGTGTCCACATGCCTAAAGGTAGGCAAAATCCTCATGAAGGTTTATTTCCCTGTCACTAATATAAAAGTGAGTAGTTCTCTGGGTAAGGGTGGGGTACAGGCCAATGACTACACACACACAACCTTGGCCTCACACCCGCAAAGTGCCTGAGGAAAGTCAAGATTAGTCTGAGCAAAGAGCCTGCGGCTGGTGAACATACTGGTCTCCATTGCTCCAAACATCCTTTCCGTAGAAAATTAAGTTAGAAATAGGCCTGTTAGTCAGCTTTCCATTACTATAACAAACACCTGAGCTAAAGCAAATTATAAGGAGGAGAGGTGCATCGTGGAGGTTTCAGTTCATGGCTGGGCAGATCCATTGCTTCTGGGCCAGGGGCAGGGCTGCATATCATGGTGGTACAAGCTGCTCATCTCATGCAGCTGCAAAGCAAAATCTGAGGAAAGAATCAGGGACCCAAGATCCTCAAGGGCACATCCCCAGTGATCTCACTCCCTACCCTCCAACGGTTCCCCCACCTCCCCTTGGAGCCACAGGCTAGAGGCCAACCCTGCATGCCCTCTCGGGGACATTTAAAAGTCCGCACGCACGATAGCACTGCCCCTCTGTAACTTCTGCTCATTGGTCCTTCTTCAGCCTTCAGAGGGACGGATCACTTTTGTATTTTGTTTCAAAAATGTTTAGGACAACTGTTATCCCCAAGTGCTTCTTTCCACCTTAAAGAAGTGAACACACACATGTACCAGTAAACCTGTAATTCCTGAAACTACTCCTACATCATGTCTGGTAACTTTTCATCATCCTGGTAATTCTCGAACCTGGGTGTGACACCCAAATGTGTTGCTCCAAATGCCACACAGTACCCGAGGCTGATGTGACCGAGGAAAGGCAGACTAGGTCTTCTGACTCACACCCTGAGCCTCTGGAACCTACTCTCACACTGCATGACCTTATAGGCTAGAAAGCCAAGCTGAGCCTTCTGGGGTTCAGAGATAAGAGGGACCTGCTTACATGGTTCCAGAGCAAGACCCTCCCTGAAGACAGACCACCTATTTCTAACACGTAAGATCTAGACACTACTCACATGCCTCAACTGACCCAATACCGTGAGGATAACAACCTACCACTGAAATGTGCTCCGTTCCAAGAGACTAGAGCCTATTCTAAATGACCTGGGTGATGCTTGGTGACAGCGGCTATTTTCCTTGGCTCTGCTTATTAAATGAGGCCTGAAATAATTAGATGAAATCCAAGCCAGTACTGGAACAATTGGTTTAATGGTCTCAACAAATATGTATGATTGATACTTCTGGCTCAAGTGAGGTTTGGGGTTAGGTGGAGTTTTGGTTTAATTATTTTTTATCTCAGATTAAATAAGATAATATACACATACACAACTGAGAATAGTGCCTGGAACATGTTAACTTATATTACTAATCTGTGTGTTTAAGGTTTTGTTTTTTGGTTTTTGCTATTTTTAAGCATCTTTACTTCCATTACAGCTCTTTACACAGTCTGGCATGTTAACTGTCACTTACTAAATGTGAGTAAACAAATACCAGACACTTCCGTCTGCCAGGTCTCTGCCATACAGTGATGGGAACAGCTATCCAAATCCCCATCACAAGAACAGGAAAAACAGCTTAGCCTCTAACATCTGGGTAGTCTAGGCAAGCTTCTGAGTAGGCGAGTTGATTCCTAAAATTGGGACAAGTTTAGTGACAGTTCCATCTGCAGGGAGACAAGGAATAGATATTCTCAAAATCCTGCTTCTCCAAGGAGACCACTTAGTATTTTGGCCTACAGTTCTCTATCTCACTTCAGCTGCCTCCTACAGAAACAGAAAGGGATAAAGCAAACACAAAGCAATAAACAAGAGATGCAATCAGATCAGCTTGTCCTCAGTCCTAAGGAGCTTGGCACGTACTTCCTGAGACATTTATGTAGCGTCCGCTAGGAGTTCCAGCAACGACGCCTCTGCAAGGACATGGTGTGGGAAACAAAGAGGATCGACCCAAGTGACACTGAAGAGGACACAATGGGAAGGACTTCATTTTCCCACATCTTCAGGACCAAACTTAGCTTATTATCTTGCAATCTCACCCAGCTTGAGCCTACAGGTAGTAGATTATGAAATCAAGAAAAAATACAACTTTTAAAGGTATTGTGCATTGTAGGTCTTCAGTTTTTACCAGGCCAGTAGTCCAATGTCAGTCTGGGCAGGAGGCTTATAGGACTGCACGGCCTCAGGGATTACACAATCTTTACCGTCTTGAGCATATCCGATAGGACGTATGTGTCATCCCAGCCCAGCCCAGGCTTCCGCAGGGTCTGCTCCAAGGCCTGTGCCGTGTCCAGGAGCTCTGGCAGGGCAAGCTTCTGCTCGGGGTGCAGCTGACAAAACAGGATCTCATTCACCTCCCCTTCAATTCGCCGGACGTACAGGAGAGGAAACACCGCCCTGAGTCCAGCCAGCACCGAGTCCCTGAGCCCTACGTCTCGGCACACGAGGTTCAAGATAAAGACACCTAGAGGGGTAAAGAAAGAGTCAGACTGACCACGGTTTAGGAAGTATACTGGGGACAGGATCAGGCAGCTCCAAGAAGGTTAATTTGTGTTCCAGAGAGGAGAGACTGGTGCACTAAGAAAACACACCTACAGCAGCAGCGAGCTTACAGAGACCATGCAGCATGCAAAAGCGGAAGGAGAGCAGCATGGGGATGTGAGCCCCAAGAAAACTTCAGGTTTATTTCAGTCTGTGCAGCTAACGCAGTGCCATTCTGTATGCCTTAACTTCCCAAATAGTAGCTCTGGGAAAGAAGTAACATCCCCAAGAAAGAAAATTCTGCCAACCCCATAAGGAAGTCACGTTCTTGATATATACATCATGGAATATCTTTGAACCAATGAGAAGACCAAACGTAGCTTATCATCTTGCAAAAAAGCTTCCAAGTGAACCCAGCCCAATAGAGAACTTTGTATCAAAGCAAAGCATTTAGTGGGCTCTGAACAACGGGGATCAGGAGGTCCACCTTTCAAGGGACAAAGACGGGGCTGGACTTGCAACGGTTACCAAGTGTCAGCCTGGCAAGTCACTCAACCCCAGTTTCCTCACCTAAAAATGAGCAGCTATGAAGATTACATAACACCTAGCCCAGTCTGGGAAATACAGGGAGAATTCTAGTGGTAGCCAGGGTCACCATGCTAGCAGGAATGTGAATTGCTACAACCACTCTGTGGCAGAATCTACAAAAGCTGAACATCCATGTAACCTATGATCTAGCTGTTACAACCCTGTGTATATGCTTGAAACCTGCAAACATATTTCACATTATCATGGTAACGGCAGCACTACTTCCAATACCCCCCCAAAGAGGAAACAATTCCAAAAACAGTAGTGATAATTAATATATTAACGGTGCTATACTCATACTATGAACATCAATAACAATGAACAGTGTAAAACACAGGGCTGTGGCTGAATCTCACATGATGCAAAAGAAAGCAAACACTTGAGGAGTGTGTGTCATGATTCCATTTATGCGAAGGACAAAAGCGAGCAAAACTAAGCTGTGATGGCAGAGCTGGCCAGTGATTAACCTGAAAGAGGGTAAGAGGTGAACTGCTGGAACGCGGCAAACGCTCTGTTAAAGCCGCTTCCCTCCTCCCTCTCCAGCCTCTAGTTCTCCATACCTGCATCAGTCAGGATGCTTTTCACCTTCTGCAGGAAACGCTGCTCCACAAATGCCGGGGGTGGACAGCTCATTCCCAGTGTTGGGTCCTTACTGTCCACATCAAACATGATGACATCGTAGTGAGTCCGTGCTGGGAAAGAGAAGCACGTCAGTCCTTGTCTCTGCTGAATAAAATACCTCATTACGTTCCTACACCAGGCCTGCTCTGTAGTAGATAAGGGTGGCAAAGTCAGAAGAATGACGAGGGGAATGTGGTTTGTCTGTTAAGGACACAGATGTCACAGCCCAGGACAGTCCTCGTCATCAATTTAAACTGTCCCATAGTAAAGATGAGGCCTTTCTCCACATTTCAAAGTACCCACGTTATTGGGGCCCAGTCTAGCAAGAATATTACACGCTCTACATGTACTTTTCAACTCTGCAGAGCATTACAATCATCTTGAAAAGTTTCTGAGTGTTTAGAGTATGTGGGCTTTACTGAGCAGCTGAGTCAAAGACCCTGCGACAACAGGATACAGACAGGAGGGGAGATGAAGTCTCTGGTATTTTTCTTCAGCTCCCCAGGTAATTAAAAAATACAGAGTTGAGCCAAGTACATGCCTATAATCCCAGCCCTCTAGAATACACAGTAAATTCAAGGCCAGCCTAAAATACGTATCGAGACCCTGTCTCTAAAACAAACAAAAATTACAAAGTTGAGAATCACTGATCTAGACAAAATAGCTCACTGGGCCTTTAAGAGCTGACCCAACAAATAATAACCTTAACTCTGGAAATAGCACATGTTCCCTCATAGGAGAAAATGTCCTGAAACCTGAGTTAATGTATCTTTTCTACTTGAGAAAGAGCTGGCTCAAAAAGGAAAACATAAGGCAACACAAGCGAGATGTTGGCCTGAATCTGCTCCTTCCTATAATGGTAAGTAGTTTTTGCAAGGGAGAAGCCTGCAATGCCACTGACATGCTTCTAGCACATTCTAAGACTGTGCTAATGATGATTCAGTAATAAGTACTCTTGGGGACAGTGTATGCCTATTACTATTCACAGAACAGATATAAATTGTGAGGGTTTTAGTGCGTGCATGTGTGTGTGTGTGTGTGTGTGTGTGTGTGTGTGTGTTTGGTGTGCTGAAGACCAGAGAGGTGTATCACTATGCCTGATTTTGGTTTCTTAGTAAGGAAACACGCTGGCTCACCAAAGGCCAAGGGAAAAGATGGTCTTGAGTCCTCTAATAACCTGAAAGTTGTGATAGGGGAAAGAGACGGCTAGGACTACCCAAAATCTCCCCGCAGATGGTAACAAGAACAGCACCATGAGGGGTTAAGTACCTACCACCTGCCTGGCACTGAGCAGACGCCACACATGTACTAACTATCTGGTTCCTAGACCTGTCAGCTGCTCTTAGCAAAGCTGAAAAGCTGACACTGCGAAACTCTGTCTACCCTTAAAAGGAAGGCTGCCACCGTCCACCTCAGTCCCAAACACACCCGCCAGGCTTCATAGTTTGCCACACCGTTCCCGGAAGGCATTCTAACTCAAGGAAAACCAGAGCACCCGTTACTGAAGGAGCAGGCCAGGGAGGGGCAGCCTGAGCTCCAGAGCAGACCTGAACCAGCCTGACTTTTCCTTGAGGGACCAAGGTCATCAGAAGCCCCTGTATACACATTGCAAAAGGAACAGACCAGCTCTTGTCTCTAGGATTTTGCAGAAAATTGGCCTTTTTTGTTCTAAGTCTATGGTACAAATGATTATAGCAAAGTGTTACTATAATTCTAGTAGCAGGAAGGCTATCAAAAGTCCCACAAAGTGGGCTGGGGATACAGCTCAGCAGCACAGCGCCTGCCTGGCAAGCGCAAGGTGCTGAGTTCAATTCCCCATACCAAAAAACAGTGCCCCAGAGTGACATCTTCATCAGGGTTTCTCCACTTTAGTACTACTGATACTCTGAGCCAGCTAATGCTTTGTCATCAGCAGCGGTCCTGGGCACCGGAGGATGTTTAGTAGCATCTTTGGCCTCTGTCTAGAAGATGCCAGTAGCATGGCCCCCACACGCAATTTTGTGACAACCACAAATACATTTGCAGACAAACGTCCTCTGAGGCTAAGAACCACGGATCTACAAAAACGTTTCATTATATTTCTGACTTCACATGCAGCCAAACTGTTTATAAGAAACATCTGGCAACACGCACACATCTTCTTTCCTTTCCTACAGACCTCAGCTTCCTCGGAATGGCGAAAAAGCGGCAAGTCCGTTTGTTCACTCGTTGCCGTACCCTCAACACAGAGCTAAGGATGGAGTCAGCGCTCTGCATGTACTGAGTAAACGCGGAAACAAGTGAGCAGAGCCTGGCGCCGACGCCTCCTCGCAGAAATGAAGTTTAGAGGCGCTGCGGCCTGACACCTCCGGGACAGTCTCCACCCACCTACTCCGCCAGATGCACCCACAGCAGTACCTTCTCCTCCCGCCAGGCCGGTAACGTAGTCCAGCCCATCTGCAATGTGGACTTTCATTCGGTCACTCTGGGAGAAACCAAACCACCGAGTGGCCACTTCCAGCATGCAGGGGTCGATCTCCACAGCCTCCACGCGGGACTTGGGGAAATGATCGTGGACAAAGAGAGGGAGGCTGCCCCCGCCCAGGCCCACGACCAACAGTGCCAGTGGGGTCTCTGCAATGAAACAAGGAAGAGTTACTTTGCCATCTGCTCGCTGTAAAATTTTACACCAGCCTCTGGGAGGACAAAGTTAGACTGTCAGTTCTGCTTAAGGACAGGAGATTTAAAGGTCTGGCCTCCATGTCTCATTCAAGAATGCAGGAGCTAAATGAAATTTGAAAATTCAACTTCGGCTTCATGCTGACTAGATCTAGAAGACAAACCAAAGTGTTGTTATTACGGCCCTTTACGGATCCTAAAGCACTCAAGTAATACAGTATCAAGAGTCCTGTAAGAGTTACTAAATAAATATCCCACCCCAAGAAATGGAGAAGCAATGGGCAAGCAATCTGATTCACAATTACAAGGCAGTAGGTGTAATGCCCCTCACTTGGCTCTTGACTCAGAAGGCCATAACTGCCTTCTACGACACACCTGCCCAGTGAGGCCAGCCCGTCTAAGTCCCACAAACCACAGGAAAACAACGTGCAGCCCTAAGCACAGGAACCACAGCAGCCACTGGAGACTGAAAGAAGACAAGAAACAAAAGAATCACTAAAAGGAGACAAGATTGGATTAAATCTAAGAACTTGGACTCCGGCGATATTAACCATCCCAGAGGTTAATCTTGTTAATGCCAAGAAAGACCAAAACCACAGGGTGCTTCAATAAGGCATACTCGGGAATGTCAGGTTGTAAATGCAGAAAGAAATATGAACATATTTGCTAATGTTACCATATCCAAGGCTGTTATAACTGAGAGGGCAATCAGTGCACTAACTATAATAAAGATGCTTTACAGTTGAAATTCAACATAGAATTACATCTCATACATTACCCAAAGGCATAAAAAAAAAATGAGATTTAAATATACCACCTAGTAAACATGTGCATATATATATACATATATTATTACATATATGTAATAATTCATCAAGCTGAACAACTTTTTTTTTTTTTTTCCGGGACCGGGGATCGAACTCAGGGCCCTAGTGCTTAGCGGCAAGCACTTAGCCCACTGAGCTGTACCTCCAGCCCAAGCTGAACAACTTAAAATCTGTGTCCTTTAGATATCTCACATAATTTTGTATTTTCCTTCTTCCTCGGGGAAACAACAAATGGCGGATGACGCCGGTGCAGCGGGAGGGCCCGGAGGCCTCGGGGGCCCAGGCATGGGAGGCCGTGGCGCCTTCTGCGGAGGCTTCCGCAGTGGTCTTAGAGGCTGCAGGAGTGGCAGGGGCCACAGCAGAGGCCGCGGGGCTCACGGTGGTAAGGCCGAGGACAAGGAGTGGATTCCTGTCACCAAGCTGCGCTGGCTGGTCAAGGACATGAAGATCAAGTCTCTTGAGGAAATTTATCTCTTCTCTTTAACCTATTAAGGAGTCTGAGATTATTGACTTTTTCCTGGGGACATCCCTCAAGGATGAAGTTCTAAAGATCATGCCTGTGCAGAAGCAGATTCGTGCTGGCCAGCGGACCAGGTTCACGGCATTTGTCGCCACTGGGGACTACAACGGTCATGTTGGTCTGGGTGTAAAGTGCTCCAAGGAGGTAGCCACTGCCATCTGTGGGGCCATCATCCTGGCCAAGCTCTCCACTGTCCCAGTGCGGAGAGGCTACTGGGGGAACAAGATCGGCAAGCCCCACACTGTCCCTTGCAAGGTGACGGGCCGCTGTGGCTCTGTGTTGGTGCGTCTGATCCCCGCCCCCAGAGGCATTAGCATTGTCTCAGCCCCTGTGCCCAAGAAGCTGCTGCTGATGGCTGGTATTGACGACTGCTACACTTCGGCCAGGGGCTGCACTGCTGCTCTGGGCAACTTCACTAAGGCCACCTTTGATGCCATATCCAAAACCTACAGCTACCTGACCCCTGACCTTTGGAAAGAGACTGTGTTCACCAAGTCTCCCTGTCAGGAATTCACCGACCATCTTGTGAAAACGCACACCAGAGTCTCTGTCCAGAGGACTCAGCTCCAGCAGTAGCTACAACATAAGGGTTCTTACACAAGAAAAATAAAATCTATCAGTGGTTAAAAAAAAAAAAAAAATTTGTATTTTAACTTTAAAAAGAAATGAACAGAAGAAAACAATATTTAGACATCAACACTTGTAGCCATTGCAAGATTCCAGGTGAAGGCGAAAGTTGTGGGAATGAACCGGGAGTGGCAGTGCAGGAAAGCTGAAGCGAGTCAATCGCCAGCCCGGGCAAGCCAGTGACTCAGCGAGACCTGCCACAAAATAAAAATAAAAAAGGGTTGGGGATGTAGCTCAGGGCAAAGGCTCTGGGTTCCATCCCCAGTGGCCCCCTCCAACCCCCAAAATACTGACGCTCAAGAACTTAGAAGACAGCAGGGATGAAGGAAATCTGTATGTGCACTTGTCAGCCTACAATCACCGCTCTTAACTACAAAGCAGCTCATCTACTTCCACAGTCTCACCCGCTCTGCACTGTGAAGGCCCTCAGTGGTGTATCTCTCACCTAGAAGCAGCTCTGGGTTTCTCAGCAGGGCGAGGCCGGCGATCATGGCTTTATGGTGTTCACAGCAGAGGTAACTTTTATCGATGGACTGCCCCGGAGCAGGAGAGAGGTCATCAACAGCCCGCTGCTTCTTCCTGTCCTTTTTCCGTTTTTTCTGGGCTAGAAGAGAGGTTCAGACTAATGAAGTCCTGTGCTCTTCATGCTGGCACTTAGAAAGCAAGGGACACCAGCAGTGGTGTGTGGCCCCTGGATGAACCAGACTTGAGGACCAGCTGTTAAATACATAAGAATTGTACGAACTGACACCAACCATACTGACAGCCCGGAAGTGGCCATGCAGGGAACATTTGTGTCACCAAAGTTGGCAAACTACACATCAGAGCTTCCCTTCTCCCTGAGAAGGTTATTTTAACATTCAACACACACCTCTGGATTCCAAGGAGTTGGAAAAGGTGGCAAAAGCACACTCAAAAACCTAGGAAAATTCAGCCAGGTGCGGTGGCACACACTTGTAATCCCAGCTACTTGGGAGGCTAAAGCAGAAGGATCACAAATTTGAGGCTGACCTAGGCAACTTAGGAAGACTGTGTCTCAAAAAATCAAAAGTGCTGGAAATGTAGCTCAGTGGGAGAACACTGCTAGATTCAAGCCCCAGTACCACACACAAAAAAATTTTCTTGATTTTTAAAAAGCTGAAAAACACCTTGGAAACTCAACTGACAGGAGCAAAATTTACCCATAAATTCTTGTACAGAAGATGCAGTTACTAATTCCCTGCTCTATGTCAATTACTGACCCAGGACTTTTTATCTTTCTGCTCCCCTAACAGCCCTCTTTCCCATTGTTGGCACAGGCAGGAAGTGAGCCGCCAAAGAATGATGTCAATAGGCCCCGAATCAGAAGGGGCGTGGACAGGCTAAGGCACCACCTGTCACCAACACCTTTTGTACACACAGAGAACGCCACACAGCACCCTGCTGGGAAGGGAAGCTGTGTCAGGCCAACATCCCGCAAAGGGCCCGGCTACCTTCCCTCAACTGCTCCCTTGCTATCCCACTGAACAGATGCTTCTGTCCTGCTAAGAACCACCTGCTCCTCACAGCAGCGTCCGTACTGACGGGCAGCCAGAGCGTGCTTTCCGGTCCTCCTGCTGCTCCCCACACCGCCATGGTGCAGACCTTTCTTCCCCTGGGGAGAAAGTGACACCAGGCAGGAAAGGAACTTGATGATAATGGAAAAACCCAAAACTCAACCTGGTAGGGGCAAAATGATCTGTTAAGCACTGAGGTTTAGATGAGACCGAACAGACCTGCAACCTGAGGAACCACATGTTAGGGCAGGCGCCCCCCATGGATGCACTTGGGCAGAGGAAAACCCTAAAGAAAAAGTCATTCCGAGAATGCCTGGTAAGGGCAAGTCCGTGACTCAAGAGTTTGAATTCTGTCTCTGTCTCTCGCTCTCCCCCTCTTCCAGAGGACCTGCTTTGAGGACAGTATTTTAAAGGCAACAAGTGGGAATTAGGAGACCCAATTAAGGAAACTGTACTGCACAAGAGGAGGACAACCGCATTTCCTTTTTATTCTACACAGTGATTTTTCAAGCAACTACAATAATCCAAACACAGACACCTACTGAAAGAAACACGTAAAGCCGCAGACTTCCCCATCAGTGGGATTCTGCACAGCATCTGGGGGATCACTTTGGGTACCTAGAGGCGAGGGGCGCAACCAGTGGCTGAGTGCCACACCAGGCGTTCATTCGTATCACTGAAAGCTCTTAAAGGTTCGCCATCACTGGTCTAGACCTGTGCTGTCCAACACTGTAGCGACCAGTCTTCTGTGGCCATTTTAATTTACATATAATTAAAATTAAAATTTACTTCCTTAGACACACCAGCCATACTCCATGTGCTTCATGGTCATTTACAGCCGATGGCCACCATACCAGATGCTCAGAGAGTAAACACTTCCCTCATCACATACAGTTCCACAGCAGGGTGGCCCACAGGCTTCTACGGCACCCGCCAAATCCAACACTCTCAAACACAATGAGAAACAGGGTTCCCCTACAACCTCGGTGTTTCTGGTCAGCTCACACAGGCCTACTAAAATGACATAGGTAACGTGTACACAGCCACGCGCAAAACAGAGGCCCTTTTAAAACTGTATCACATTTATTTGGCTTCACCACCCCTGTTCATCATTTCACAGCCACTTTGCTCAAAAACAGAACAAACACCAGGATTCTGTTTATCACCAGTAGACCGTGAGAGCCCAGAGGACAGGAAAGTCCGATCCGTGTGCCTCTGGCCACAAGTACCCAAATCTGCCCTATGCTTCCGCCAAGCTCCCAGGTCTTTCTGACCACCACAAACCAAGAGCCCAGGCCAAGATCATCCAGGTCGCACCACTATGCCTGTGCCACCTCACCTCTGTGAGACACGTCCTTCAGCAGCCTGGCCTCAGACTGCACCACATTCCTGCTGCTGAGAAAGATCAGCCGGCGAAAGTACCGCCAGTCATCCCCTTGCACGTCCTCAATGACATAGTCGCCGCTCAAGGGGCTGTAGTCTTGGTGCTGGACAGTCCGGACTCCAAGGTCTCCACCCACAGATAGAAAGGGCACCTGAAGGTACAGCCAGAGACACGGCGAGAACACCCGCTGAATTACAAGATATGAGACGTTACAATCTTTCCCTCTGTGTGCCAGTGAGGAACCCCCATACCAAGGCTCTGGAGAACAACTCCAAAGATTTGCCATTCTGTTAAAGTACTTTTGGAAGCCTCTAAATTGACCTTAAGAAGTTTGCTATCACTTTTTTAAAAAATGCTTTTAATTTTAATTGTATTTTAAGTCAACTTTTTTGAGGTATAATTTAAATCTTTTTTTTTTATTATTTTTGTCTTTTTGTGACAGGGTCTCACTGTGCAGTTCTGGTTGGCCTTGAGCTCACTTCATAGCCCAGGTTGGTCTTGAACCCACAATAATCCTCCTGCCTGAGCCTCCTGAGTGCTGGGATTACAAGCATGCACCACCACGCCCGGATCATTTTTTGAAAATTAACTGAACACACACATATCCCCCAAACCACTAGTGCAATCGTTAATTCTTCCCAAGAATTTGTTATCAGGACACCCAAAATAACTCTCAATACTAATAAATCTTGAGGGAATCTTTGGGAAGGGCTCTAACTATGAGAAGGAATCACAGATAACAAAATCCAAGAGCGAAGCCACTCCTCTTAAGTTTGGAGAAATCTCTCCCTTCCCCAAGTTCTTCTCATCTCTTTCCCCACATTTTTCTAAATCTTGGAAGAAAAAATATACTTTCCCCCAAAACATCTCCTCTGGGTTTGTATTTACTTTCTTTGCCAGAGAACTGTATTTGATAATCTGTATTTGTACCAGTAATCTGTGACCTTGCAAACAGGAGCAACGGTGAGAAAAGGTCACAAACGAAACTTCCCAGAAGATACGGGCAATCCTGAAAAAAAAGTCTCTCTGATGGATACCAAGCTCAAGGTCTTCCAGGAAGAATCACACATTCGTCCGTCAGCACAAGTTAGCCTAGTGGGCAGGACCACGGGCTGGGAGCCCAGGCCCAGGTCTGTCACTAATGCATCCAACCTACAAACACCTTGGCTTCCCACTTATCAAGAAGGATAAAGTCCTTACAATAAGGCCACTTGTCAATTGCTCCTGGTGACCAGGATGGCATAAGGCAGGTGTCAACCAATAATTTAATATCACATCACCATTCTGGCAAAATCCTCAGTTTCCTTCCAGGCAAAATCCCAGACCGGCAATGCCGATACCCTGAAAACCGTGCTGAGCTGTGTTGGCCCCATCACGCTCACACCCTCATATAATGAAAGTGTGGAGAAGCAAACAGCCAAGGAATTCTTTTTTGAAAGTGAGAAAGGAAAAAGAAAGTGTAGTTTGAGCAATTCACAGTATGAAGAGTTACAAGCTGGAAAGAGCGTCTAACCTGTGGCCCTTGAGTTAGACCCCCCTGTCTTATAATAAAAAATAGTTTTAGGGCTGGGAATATAGCTCAGTGGCACAGCACCTGCCTGTCAAGCACAAGGTACCGAGTTCAATTCCCGATTTAAAAACAAATTAGTTTTAAAAAAGGAAGTTTCAATACCTACATATATTGTATGCTTTATATGCGGCCCAAGATGATTTCTCTTCACTCAGTGTGATCCAGGCAATCCCAGTCACAGACCAGCCTGGATTCACATCTCCTTCATGTAATTTCTGGGGAATCTGAGAGCCTCTCCTATACCCCCAATACAGATGCTACTATGGGTCCTGTAACGAGCGATGCTCACCTTTCTCGCTCTGCCTGGGGTAAGGGAAAGTGGTTTTACATCCATAAAATCCTCAACTGCTAACACCTAAGGATCAGAAGAGGGTTACAGATTCAGCTCTTTTCCAAGGCTCCCTCTGCCTTCCTGGCTGCTAATATGACGCTACAGACCAGTGAAAGCTGCTGCCAAAGCTTCGGTACCTGCTGCTGAGCGGGCATCCCAGCTGGGGCCAGTTCCATGACTCTGGCTGACAGCTCGGCCTGGATACTGTCCATGCCATCGTACTGCTGACCTCGATGAAGGGCCACTGTGATCAGCCTCCTGAAGCCTGCACTGGCTGCCAGCTGCTTCAGGCCCTCCTCCATGCCAAAGAGCCACTCAGTCTCCCGGCCCTGGGGAACTAGAAAAGAGAGACCTGGTTACAGGGAGTCCTGGGAAGAGTGTTCATGTACCCAAATCCATTACAGTCCATGTGGCAGAAAACCAGCCCTGTCCAGGACCAGCATCCTCCTTGCCTGTGACCCACTGAGAAGCTATCAAACCCTTGCACAATACACCCAGCAAAGCAGTCCATCAGACATGGAAGACCAAGGTCAGACAGGAGTGTGGGCAAGTCTATAAAGTGAGGGAGGCAGGCACTTAATGCAAGACAAACAGCCATAATACCAAAGCTTATTACACGCCAGGCATGATTCCAAGAAGTCTTACAAATATAAACTAGTAGAATCCTCCCAATAATCCAAGAAGCAAGGAACATTATTATTCTGTTTTACAAGTGAAGAATTCAGGCATAGAAGTTACAGTATTCACTCAAGTTCACAAAGCTAGTAAAAGACAAAGCTGGGACTCGAACCCAAGCAGTTCAGTCCTAGGTTCCATGCTTGTATCCAATGAGCTATTCATTCCCACATGCAGACAGGTGGGATTACAAAATCCTTAGAAAAATGGTTCGGTCGTCAGGAAACAAATTTCCGGCACAATCATAACATTTTGCATTTGTCTAGAACTTTCCATGTTTGAAAGCATTTCCTTGCACTATCTCTTGATCCTTACTAAGGTAAATCGAGTAACCTGTATGCTTTCCAATAATAACAACATTTATAAAGCATTGAACACATGCCACGAACCATTTCTAAGAGATTTTCCATTTCTCACAACTACAGAAGAGAATCACAGTCTCATTTTATAGACAAGGAAGCTGAGGCACGGGAAGAAATGTAACCTGTTCTACAACACACCACCTAAAGTGAGTAAGCCATGACTGGAACCCAAATAGTGGGGTTCCCTTTTTCAGCTGCTACCTTGTCCCCATAAATTCTACAGAGCAATTCTCCCAGATCCTTCAGCACACAAGCTAGAGCTATGACTACAACTCACCCAGGGACCAGCCAATTCAGCAATGCTCCCACCATTCAGTGGCATGGTAACTAAAATCTCTGGGCAACGTGTGACCTGTCCAAATTTATCTCCATGCCCTTCCCTACCAACACCACTGTCACACCTTCTCAAGCCCTGGCAATGGAAGATGAGGAGGAGGAGTAAGACTAAAATCTACGCAGGCTCTTGGAAAACTATTCCTCCCGCTTCGCCATGCCTTGGCTAATGTAGCTCTCTCCTTCAAAAAGACAAAAACAGCCAAGACACACCCATCCACCAAAGCCCACGCCCAGCCCCAGCCCCTCCAAGGAAAGAGGGGAAGCAATCCCAACTCACTGATGAAAATGGCAAAATGATTGTCCCGCGATGGTTTCACAGTGGGGCTGTCCACCACGTGGAGGGTGTAGCGTGGCTCCCCCGTGTCCCCATTGCACAAGTCCAGAGACACACTCCCCAGCCCAGACTTGCGGCGAAGCTGGCCACACAGCCAGGCATACTGCTGCCGCTCCCGCACGGCCTCTGCCAGCCGCTCAGCACTTTCCAGCCGCACAGGCTTGCCCTGCTCCTGCACACACAGCTCAAAGATCTGAAGGGCGGAGCCAGGGACTGGCCTGAACTTGGTCATGATGAAGGCGAAGACAGGCAGGGAAAACCGAGGCTCTGATTCCAGCACCTGGTCCTGGCCGCCGGCCACTTGGTGCACCCTCACCATCCACCCCTCCCGAGAGAAGTGCCCCACTGCTTTCTTCAGAATGTGAGCCTGAGCCAGGGAGATGCACAGGTAGCGCCCGCCCACCTGCAGGACACGGCCAACCTCAGCCAGCATCCTGTCCACCAGCTGCAGGGTCCTCTCCTCCTCATCCGTCAGGACAGCGTCCAGGGTGCCCTTGTCCAACACCACCTGGAAGGAGGCATCGGGGAACTCCATCTGTGTCATGTCCATCTTTAAGAAGCTCATCTGGGGCCGTCGGCTGGCATTGCGTTCCCTCATTTGCTTGATGACCACCTCGCTGATGTCAATGTTCACGATCTCCTGATAGCCCACGTCATACAGCCGTTCGCTCAGCTCCGAGTTGCCACAGCCGATCACCAGCACCTGGGGAAGAAGAGCGTGTGCCAGAAGGAGGCAATCAAGGCAAAGAAATGCACTGCCCACACTTTGAAAAAGTAAAGCCTGCCCTAGATGCTGCCCGATTTCCAAAGGTCAGGAAGTAGGACTGTCACTACGGATTGAAGAATTATTATTGAAAAACTCAGCTACAAGTTATATACTTTGAGGTGCAGAAACAAATGAATCAAGCTGTCCTTTCCTCTTAAACAAGCATGCATTAACAACACGTTAATGAAGTTACAGAATCCAAAGACAGTAGTGACAGTTAAAATCTCCTGCTTTCCTGTTAGAAACATACAGCCTGGCGTGAGCCCTACTTCTGTTCACTTACCCTTTTGCCTTGTGAGACACTGAATTACATTTGCAAGGTTTTGAATCTCACTCCCACCATGGATTCCATTCCATGATAGGTAGCTGTCCTGATGTCAAACTTCCAAAGTTATTGCTTCCCTGTCTGAGAAGCAATCTCCCATTCATCCTACAGAATTCCGCTTTGATGTGACCATCTGGGAAAGCATAGCTCAAGAAGTGAATAAATTATGGCCTCAGGTAAACCTGAGTTTAAATCTCCGTGGAACTTCTTGCATGTGTGAGCACCGACACACTTGTAAAACAAGTGCATGACTATTCACCTGCGCTCACGCTAAGATTAAAAGACTGCACACATAAGAAAACAATGCCCCACGTTAGCTTAGCATGAGCTTCCTCTACAAATGTTAGTCTTTTTCCTACTTTCCGAACAACTTCACCTCTAAATCTACTACTGCACTTCTCCCTTCTAGAATACGTGCAGGGATTATGTCTCTACTCTCCGGTAGCCTAATGGCTGAATACAGTGCCTGGAACGCAGGGAGCGCTCCACAACACATCGGTGAAGCCAAGTGCACACATTCAGCGTTGGACTACTAAAGAAGTCACGACTGCAAGAATGGTTATGAATTCAAGGATGCTCCTTTATCTAAAAGTCCTTCAGAGACTATTTTAACGTGGCATGGAATCCCGAGAAGTGTGGGTCCCTCCAGGTTCCCCAGGCCCCTGTGCACCCCC
>PVLD010001073.1:138204-151260 GCA_004027595.1 Dinomys branickii | reverse complement strand
GCTTTTCGGTAGGAGATTCATGGTCCCTTTGCCCGAGGGGCGAGCTCAGGACCTACTGCCCGTGAAGTACCATCTGAGAGGCTCCGGGTCGCTGCTGGAAGAAATCTATCCACTGACACATAGCGCCCCCACTCAACACCCAAAGGAACAACACTGACACGGCCAACGCTCGCGCGCCGCCGAGGTTAATTTACACAAGCCCACAACCTCCGCGGCGTCCCCAGCCCGGACCCACGCGCGGAACCGTCCACCCCTGCGAAGACCCGGCTTTCAGAGCCCCGCACGCGCAAGCACATCCGGGTGTGAGGCCTCGTGATTGGTCAGCCGCCCAGTCTTTATTCTTCCCTGCTTTTTTGATCCTGACACCTCATTGGGCGAGAGACGCTTGTCACCGTCTGGCCGCAGCGACACAGCACAGAGGGCTGAAGCGCGTGAGGCAAATGGGGCGGAGCCTCGGGCCGCAGTCCGAGAGGAAGAGGCAGGCGCCTGGACCCTTCTCCCTAGCGGCGCCGCTCAGGGGTGGCCTTTGCCAGTCAGGCCTGCGCAGGCGCAGCGGGAAGCGCGCGGCGGGGCCTGCTGGGCTGTGAACTGTCCCGCCCCGGGTGAGGCGGGCGGGCTAGCTGGCGCGTCCTGGAGGTGGACGGCGAAAGAGGAAACTTTGCCGCTGGCTCGGAAGGAAGTGAGGCAGGGAGTGAAACCAGTCCCGCCTACGGGGACGACGCGACGCAGTGTGTGCTGTCTTCTGCGTCCGCTGTCCCCAGTCCTCGTTTGTCCCAGGTTCCACCAAGCGGCATGGTGCTTGGTTGTACTTTGCGGCGAAAAGCAGGGTTCCTCTCCCCATAGCGTATTCTGTAAAGTTTTGGAGGAAAGAGTAACTG
The DNA here is from genome assembly GCA_004027595.1 of Dinomys branickii. Taxonomy (NCBI): domain Eukaryota; kingdom Metazoa; phylum Chordata; class Mammalia; order Rodentia; family Dinomyidae; genus Dinomys; species Dinomys branickii. The sequence goes on along the minus strand of PVLD010001073.1, from coordinate 150,382 downwards.
CTAGGTAATCAGTGCCGGCCTCGTTTTTGATACCATGGGGAGCTGCTGATTTGGTGTTTAATAAGCATTCCTTTAGGATGTTCGTTTTACGCTAAAACCTTGAGCAAGTTCCTTGTGACCCGCCCTGTTTTTTAAAGACTGTATCCGTAGGACTTTCGCTGTAAAATGAGGGCAAATAGGCCTGGCTTTTCACGTGCAGCAGTAGCACAGGTGGCCAAATAGTCTCTGCCGATAGATAGATTAGAGTGGACTTAAGCTTTGTTTTAAAAGAATGGTACAGAGACCTCGGCATGCATTAGAATCACTTGGAGGATTTCTTTTAAAAAGATGCCGACACCTTACCACCACTGCCATCACCATCTGATTCTTCGGATCAGTGGCCAAACCCAAGTGTGTTACTAACAAGTTGCTTGGTGATATTAATGATGCTGGACCGTTACCACACTTTGAGAATCACTTTTAAAATATAAGTAAGAGATCAGTTAAAATGGGTATGGTTCTAGCTTCACAATTTTAAGAGGTTAATCTAAAGCCTCTCCACAAGTAACAGCAAAGAATCACGCCCCCTTCGCTTGTTTCACGTTGTTTCCTCCACACCAGATGCAGAGAACTGGAAGGAGCCTTTAAGGCCTCAGACTTACAGCGTCCAGAACTATAAGATGGTAAATTGGTGTTTGTGGTACTAAGTTTTGTGATTTATTACAGTAGCAATAAAACACTTAGAACGTAAACATGAAGGAGAAGCAGCATGCAGTAGGGGGAAAGCAGCAGGTGAACATAAACTTAAGTTGAAGGGCAGGTTTTGTGAAGTCTTCTATTCCAAACATTTACCATAAGCTTGTCGAGTCACAAAAACCCGGCGAAGAACCAGGTCATGAGAGTTGGGAAGAAATGATCGGAGACCTTTTCTTGGAAAGGAACGAAGTATTTGATGACTGATTGAACATAAGGATTAACAGACTAAAGGACTCAAAATGGTTACCACGTTAGCCTCTAAATGACTGAGGAAATAACCTATAGAAAGAACCAGGGAGAGAAAAAAGTTCGTATAAATCTTTCACCTCTTTAGAGGTCCCTATGCCTGTAAAACCCAGAGCCAGTGGTAAAAGCTGGTCTCCCCACCCTGCGTGCTTGTCCCAGGGTTCATGCCCTTCTCACATTCCACCAGTGGTATCCAGTTGGAGTTAGTGTCCAGAAACTGAAGGTGCTTCATGAGTGGGGTATGAAATTTGGTAAAGGGAACCTCCTTGGTGTTACAGGGAGTGACTCATATAATACTGGAAACTATGTCCTCCTGGCAATCTTCACAGATGGGTTTGTTTTCCACATTTGGGAAGTTAAGAAATAAATGGTCTCCTGTGTGTTGGAATAGTGGAAGGCAGGCATAACAGCCTTGGATAATATTATGCCCTTTTATTAGCTGCGTGTCAACACTTTTTTGAAGATATTGTTGATACAAGAAGTGATTCTAAAGCTTATATTGCATTCCTAAAATAGGAGTAATAGTAATAATATTCTTTAGTTTGTATAGCACATATGATTTACCATAAATTTTTTCATAACTCGCTTAGAATTCATAGCAAACAGAGGTATATAAATGTTTTTCATAATTTTCACATTGGCAAAGATGACTGCTTTGACTGGGAGAATATGTCAGTATTATAAAAGATTATTATTCTAGGTGATTACACCTAGAATATGTGTGTGTGTGTGTGTGTGTGTGTGTGTGTGTGTGTGTGTGTGTAACTGAGCCAAAACCCCAACTGACTGAAAGTAAATACAAAAGTTATAGTTATGACTGATTTGAACCATTACTGCCTCTGGGTATTATATCTGACTCCAAGGATTTTCTTTGTTCAGTAATTTATTCTGTCAATAAAGATATCTAAGGTTTTTCATATGTATGGACTGCAAGGCATTTATATCCACGTTGACTGAGAGAGAAAATAAAGGACATATACATGGCAAGTTATTTGCCTTTGGAGAGAGTGGGCGGTAATATTTTGAAAGCTGGAAAGCCAAGGAGCTGGACTGGTGCCAAGTTGAATAGCCTATTCCTGGTGCATTGGACCCCTGTGTGAAGGATTGGATCCCATGAGCAGCCTGGATACTGGGAAAGATTATGGTGGTAAACTATTACAATGTGTTCACCATAATTTTATTCTGAACTTCAGTTCCAAGGAAAGAGGAAAAAAAAAAACCCTTGAGAAACAACTTGTTTTTCTGCTAAACTCTAGCACTCAGCGTCAACCATGAACATCTCGTACATCCCCGGTTTTTTCAGTTTTTTCTTCTTGACAATCTCTGTCTTCAGCCCATAGCAAAATATTTTCCATCACCAAGGGAATGGATTTTAAAACAAAATTTAATAAATAAAATCTACTGAAGTGCTCCACCCACTGTATTTATTTTAACATTTAGATGCGGAGTTCTAAACAAAACAAGAACAAAGTTCCCTTTTGTCCAACAAGAAGTTAATGTATTTCACCTCTAAAGCTAAAACTCTTCCCTTGCAAAGGAGGTACAGTTCCTTTCCTACAAATAATCTCAAACTATGGTGCCAAAACTTCACTCTTCTTAATACAGCTCATCTTTTTTGTGTGTGTGGTACCAGAGATCAAGCTTAGGACGTTATGCTTGCCAAGCATCTGAGATGAATACACACTTCTCAGACAAAGAAATACAAATGGCAAATAAATACATTTAAAAATATTCAACATCAGTAGTCATCTGAGAAATGCAAATTAAAACAACACTGAGATTTCATCTCACCCCAGTAAGAAGGACTAGCATTAAGAAATCAACCCATAACAAATGCTGACGAGACTGTGGAGAATTAGGAGCTCTTCTCCCTGCTGGTGGGAATGCAGACTGATGAAACCACTGTGGAAATCAGTTTGGATATTCCTCAGCAAACTAGGTCTAGAGGTCCCATTCAGCCCAGCTATTCCCCTTCTGGGTATTTTCCCAGAAGATCTGAAAACATCATATCACAGTGATATATGTGCTCCCATGTTTATAGCAGTGCAATTTATAACAGCTAAATCATGGAAGCAGCCCAAATGTCCATCCACTGAGGACTGGATAAAAAATTGTGGCATTTTTATATAATGGAATATTATTGAACTATAAAGAAAGACAAACGAGGCTTTTATAGGTAAATGGTCACAACTACAGACCATATTCATAAGTGAAATAAATCAGATGTGTTTGTGTAAGCAATGTATTATATCACTAGTGTAAGAACCTGAAAGTATGAATATAAATTGGAGGTATGATAAACATTGTGAAATGAAAGGAAACTGCTCAAAGCAGTAAAGAATAACTGGGATGGGGGAAAGAGAAAAGGAAGAAAGGGATAATTATGTATGTATGTATATGCAGGATAGCTAACATAATTGTACTACTGACTTCTGTCGCTTTATTGTAAGGAACATTTAATGATTAGTTGTTTGATCAATCTTGCATGTCTATATTTGTTTTCTTAAGTATACACCTTGAAGTTAGCACTATGTAATACAACAACCATTGTTAATTCCCTGTCACCTTGTCTGTAATTCAGTTTTGCTTGTACTATTCTTGTGCTACTTTGTAAATGGCTGTTTGTTAATATGTTTTCACTCTTTTACTTTTAAAATAAAATTTTAAAAACTGCTCATCAAAGCAAATAAAATGAAAAGGCAACCTATCGGGTATATTTATAAATCATATCTGATAGAAGGGATTAATATCCAGAATATATGAGTAACTCCTATAACAGCATCAACAAACTATTTAGAAGTAGTCATAGGAATTGAATACACCTTTCTCCAAAGAAGATATACAAATATTTGACATCATTATAAAAAGATGTTCAGCATCACTAGTCATTAAAGAAATGCAAATTAGAACTATGATGCTAAAACTACCTCTCACTAAAGTGACCCCTATCCAAAAAAATTAGAAAATTATGTTATTGAGTATGCAGAGAAACCAGAACCCTTATGTACTGTTGGGATATACAATGGTGTAGTTAGCAGGAAGTTTCCTAAAACAAAGATAAAGTTAACATGGAACCCAGCAAGTCCACTTCTAGGTGCATATTCAAAAGAATTGAAAGCTTAATCTTCGAAATATTTATGTGCTCATGATCACAGCAGCATTATTCACAATGGCCAAGAAGTAGAAGTAATCCAAATGTCCAGGAAAAGATAAATGGATAAATAAAATGTAGTATATTCATACATGGAATATTCTTAGAGTAACAGACAAATAAAAATGGCATATACTATAGAATATTATTTACCCTTCAAAAAGGAAATCTTGTCACATGCTACAATGTGGATGAACCTTGTAGACATAATGCTAAAACCTGTCATGATAAACCTGTCATAAAAAGACAGGAACTGTGTGATTTCACTTACCTGGGGTATCTAACATAGTCAAATACATTAAAACAGAACTGTGGTCATCACAATTTGGTCAAGAACAAATGGAGAGTTGTTTTTCACTAGGTCAAGAGTTTCAGCTTTGCAGGATGAAAAGTTCTAGAGACCTGTTGCACAACATTGTGATTTCTGACATTTTTGACACTACTAAACTGTACACCTAAAAATAGTTAAGATGGTAAATTTTATTGGATTTTTGATACTGTTTTACAAATAAACAATAATAAAATGTTTAAAGTGCCAAATTCCTTCCTGCCTAATGGTCTTGCTTTTGCCGTCCTTTCCGACTGGAGCCTTCTTTCCCTTGCTTCTTGTATGACTGGTTCCTTTTCACACTACTAGTTTCAGCCTAAATGTTACTTTCTCAGAAATATCTCCCTGGACAACTCGATTTTTTGAAATAGGTCCTCTTTGAGTCTCAGTCTCAGTCACTTGTTAGATCTTCTTGAAATACTCACTACAGGTTGTAATTATATAAACACGTATGGCATAGGGCCTGACACACAGTAAGAACAACTATTCTTCTTAATACAGATTTTTTTTTATGTTTCTGGAGATCAAGCCCAGGCCTTGCTTGTAGAAACAAAGCATGTACTACCACTAAGCTATACCCCCAGCCCAAGGACAAGATATTTTTATTGTATCAGATGACTTTTAAATGTCAATCCAGCCTCAGGATTCCCAATAATGGTGCAAGGGCGCTGGGCAGCACCGCTGTGTGCATACTAGTAGCAGAATGCGTTCAAGGAGGAAGTGCAACGTGGCCAACAAGTAGGATCTTTCATGCCTGGAACCTACAGATGCAAAATTTCTTTGTTCAGAACTTCACAGTACCCTCTGGCTGCTCACACCTTGTGGAAACAAATACAACAGAAGCTTGAAATCAGGAAACCTTGACCTACATGCTCAGCCCAGCTATTTTGTGTGATAAACTGTTTAATTCTGTGGAAAATCTTGGCAGCTTGACTATACATTTGGAAAAGAAAGGAATGAATTCCAGAATCAAAGCCTAGCATTGTTCTTTAAAACATGCATCATTGATATGCAAGATGTGCTTCATTAAGTGTTAATTTAATTTTAAAAACATTTCTAGAATCACATTTGAATTCTCAATTTTTAAAGATATCCGTAGAGAATTTCCTAAGTACTTTTTCTGGTTAGGATTTAAGTATTAAAGGAACCATGGTAACACTTAATTTGTTGACATTCTTGATATTTGGACAATGAAAAGTAGAAACTATGTCTCTCATTCCAGGTCTTTGATTTAAGCCAGGCACAGTGGCACATGCCTTCTTGCCAGCACCTTGGAAAATTGAGGCAAGAAGGTCACTTGAGTTCACATATTCAAGACCAGACTGGACAGCATACAACCCCATTTCAAAGCAAAGTTATTTTAAGTATGCATTGGAAGAGTTTTAGATCTTTCTTTAGAAGATACTTTAGAAATAAAGACCCCAGTAGGATAGTATGCCTTGATTTGACTCTCCTTCATTCAAATTAATGTAAGTATATTGTTCAAAACTTTTGGGGCATTGGATTTCATTCTTTTGAAAGTTTGCCTAATCTTTGCTATTTCTGTTGCACTTAAATGTCATTTATTTAAACATTTAGCATTGAAAAATACTCAGTGGTGGGAAAGTGAATGAAATGATGCAGTGTGGAAAACCTCACTCCATTGAGCTAGTTACCTTCCTGGTGTCATTGTCACCCTAACTTGATACACTGAAAGTAGACGTCACCAGCAATCCAGATAAAGGGAAATTGCATTTTAATAATGAAATGGGTGGGTGACTTTAACTTAAAGAAAATACCTCGAGAGATTTTTTAAAAACTAACTTTAAAAAAACTAATAGTAAGTTTTTTTTTCTTGGAAAAGGTGTTAAAGCTACACAGTTTCTACCTACAAAAGAACAAAACAAAAAAACAAAAGCCCCGGCATGCACGCCTGTAATCCCAGCACTCGGCAAGCTGAGGCAGGAGGATAGTTGTGAGTTTGAGGCCAGCCTGGGCTACAAAGTGAGCTCAAGGCCAGCCTGAACTGCACAGCAGACCCTGTCTCAAAAAAGAAACAAACACAATTTCTACGTTTTTTTGCAAAGTAGCTACTCAGTCTCAGTTGACAAAGATGTCAGGTTCCAAGTAACTGGCCTGTTATTTTGCAAGAAGAAAATTTGTCCTCAGCTCTGAGCATGACACAGCTTGTTACTCTCCAGTTAGTGCCTTTGAATGAAAATAAAGTCTAGACCTTTTGATTTCTCACAAAAAAATCACTTGGTCCCTCATTTGTCCTTTACATAATACACTTTAATATTCCAATTTAAAGTAAAACACGTGTGAATTATGCTTTGGTAGAGTTCTTTCTTGACCAGCTTGACTCTTGGATGCTATTAGACATTAACAATTTGCATTTTGTGAAATCAGTGATTTACTTATCAAAACAATCAATGTTAGTTTGAAAGTTTTGCTGGTTTACATCAACACAATATTAAGTTTTTAAAATCATTTTCATTTAATTCTCCTGAAATTAATTAAAATTTCTTAATTAAAAGTAAAATGAATGCTATTTATAATCAGTTATGGCTTGTATCTAGATGTTACCCCCCCCCAAAACCTCATGTGCTAATAGTTGGGGCTTTTTGGAGCTGGGTGGCTCCAGGGTATGTGATACTGGATGTATGGTAGTAACTGTTTTAGCACAGGGTGTGGAGGGTAGGAAGGCCCGCCCTGGGTGTGGCTGATACCCCCCAAAGGCCTGCAGCCCAAACAGATACAAAGGGAAAGGGGGGCTGGTGCTGCCCAACATGCCATGGACTGTTTCTCCCTTGCGGTGGCTCTGTGCCTTGCCACCCTGCCTTGGAGCCAGCAAACTATGGGCTTCTACAAACTAAGCCAGAATAAACCTTTCCTCCTCTAACTTGTGCATGTTGAGTATTTTGTCTTAGCAATAAGAAAAGTAAGCAAGACATAATCCAAGTTTTTATATCACATCCATTGACCTATATAGCCCTTTTCACTCTAAAGTAGAGATGCTAGAATAAATTATACATTCAGGATGCTTCAGAGATGAAAAGTTATCACGTTTCATTTTACTGTTGGAACTTTTTATTATAACATTGTATGATAATCTGAAATGTTTACATATACCTTTGTTTTAAACAAAGTTTTCTATTTTATAAAACAATAAAATGTAGAGTTGAATATCTTCAAGAGTTCCTATAACCCAGTGAGTTCAAGAATATCTTAATGCTATGTTACAGTAAACAAGGATCAAAACATAAATGTAAGTTCTCTATAAAAAATAATCCTTCATGAGGCTGGGGATATAGCTCAGTGGAATAAGCACTTGCCTAGCAAGCGCAGGGTCCTGAGTTCGATCCCCAGTACCACACACACACAAAAAAAAAATCCTTCAAAATAACCAGATGAAGTAGCACATTCCTATAACCCAGTGAGTTCAAGGCCCCCTGAACTACACAGTGAGACCCCATCTCAAACAAAAAAAAAGTTCCTCAAAATAATTCAAAGCAAGATAAATTATAAAATATACTATCCTGGCTGGAGATATAGTTCAGAGGCACAGTGCCTGCCTGAAAATTTCAAGGTCCTGAGTTTGATTCTTGGTACCAAAACAATAAGTAAAACAAAATTTACTATCCTGACATTGTAGAAAGTTGTTTTCAAGTTAACACTTTCTTAAATTTTTTTTTTTGCTTATTTATACATTGTGAGTAAAGCATAAGGACAAAGTACCTCTAGGAAATAGATTGTGAAATCAATGTCTGAACTTTAAAATAAACTACTTCTGTTTCCTTTTAATGCTTTATTTTTGTAAGGTACAAGTTTTTGCTCGTATTCCTATTTTCCACTGTCTTGAAATGCTAAAAGAGAATCGGTGCCAATAGGCCAAACTCATGCTAACCAACCTATAAAATAATAAGATAGTGCAGAGAAGTAAATCTATAAAAATGGGGAAACTATATTATCTATGTAAGAGCGTGATAGTCTTAAAAGACAATAAAGAGGCAGTAATTATTTTCCTCCCTTTGCTGCCTGGGAAATGAAATCACTAGTGAAAATGTGACTTTGTAATGGTCATTAAGCAAGCAAAATGCTCAGCCTTCCCAAGCCCTGGGAATGCTAAAATATCCTTTTTTTGTTTCATTCCTTAGATTATTTCTCTTGTCTTTTCCTCTCAAAAATAAACTTGAGGGGCTGGGGATATAGCTCAGTGGAATAAGCGCCTGCTTAGCAAGCGCAGGGTCCTGAGTTCGATCCCCAGTACTGCAAAACTAACTAACTAACTAAATAAATAAATAAATAAACTTGATATAACTAGAATCAATTCAATAAATATGTATCAAGTGCTTGATTTCTGCAAGGTACCACGGAGGAGAAAAGCAGTCTGAGTTCTGGATTTAAAGTTAAAAATCATAAGTCCTAACTATCTTGGATCCTTGCAGCTGCTGGACCATTCTTGCATTCACCAGACTGCTAAGCATATTTGCTAAGGCAACTGTTTCAAACTTTCTTAAAGCTCTCGACTGATTCCATCGCTGCTTCCTTGACACTTGTCAAAAGACATTGTTTGAAGCCATCTTATGAGTTTATTTTCTCTTTTCCATTTCAAAATCTCTTTATCATTGGTAGCTTCCTTCCCTCTTGTCTCTAAGAACAGCTCATCTCTCTATCTTGCCCAGAACTCCTAACCTGCATTCTCAAACTGTCATCCTCTCAGCTTGGCAGACATTACCCTGTCACTGTTTTTCTCGATTTGCATTTTCTTTTTTTTTTTTAATTTTATTTTAAAGACAAAAGAATGGAGACATATGAACCAGAAAAGCCATAAACAATACAGAAAATACAAAGTTATACAGAATATAGTAGGGAATTAGAACTGGATGTTGTATTACATAGTTATCTTCACATTAGTTAACACAAAAACATTAAAGGAAATACCAAATTATAGAGAAGAGAAGATAGTAGGGAATTTGCACTGGATGCTGTATAATATAAAGTTATCTTCATTTCTCTTAATACAAAAATGACTGAGGAAATACAGAATTATAGAGAACATAGAAGGGAATTAGCTTTGGATGCTGTCCTACATAATGTTACCTTCACCTTCATTACTCAGTTACACAGATGATGGCCCATTTGATCATTTAATTTTTCTCCTCCCTCATCTCCATTGCCCTACCACTCAATCAGTCATCTTCCCTGTGATAATAACTGTACTCCTGGGTCTATCTATATCCTTGGACTCTCGCCTTGGGAAGAGATATAGCTGCCTCAGACTATACTATAACATACATGGGTGTATACAAACTGCCATGGTCAGAGGTGGGAAAGCACATATGCTCACAGTGGACCGCCTGGCTCCACCCTGTCGTCGTGCTATGGGTGGGGGCGGGTCCAGACCATGAGGTGCCCTGAGCGGGGCCCTCAGTGGAGCAGCCACTGGGCCCACTGCAGAGCAGCAGAGCAGCAGCTGCGGGGCCCACAGCGGGGCAGCCATGAGGCCCACTGTGGATCATCCATGTGGCCCACAGCAGAGCATCCGCGGGGCCCACAGCGGATCATCCGCGGGGCCCACTGCGGATCATCCGTGGGGCCCACAGCGGAGGAGCCGCAGGGCCCACTGCAGAGCAGCCGCCGGGCCCACAGTGGAGCAGCCGCGGGGCCCACTGCGGATCATCCGTGGGGCCCACAGCGGAGGAGCCGCGGGGCCCACTGCGGAGCAGCCGCGGGGCCCACAGCGGAGCATCCGCGGGGCCCACTGCGGATCATCCACGGGGCCCACAGCGGAGCATCCGCGGGGCCCACTGCGGATCATCCGCGGGGCCCACAGCAGAGGAGCCGCAGGGCCCACTGCGGAGCAGCGGTGGGGCCCACAGTGGAGCAGCCACGGGGCCCACTGTGGATCATCCGTGGGGCCCACAGCGGAGCAGCCACAGGGCCCACTGCAGATCATCCATGGGGCCCACAGTGGCGCAGCCGTGGGGCCCACTGCGGAGCAGCCGTGGGGCCCACTGCGGAGCAGCCGCGGGCCCACAGCGGAGCAGCCACGGGGCCCACTGCGGATCATCCGCGGGGCCCACAGCTGAGAAGCCGAGGGGCCCACTGCGGAGGAGCCACGGGGCCCACAGCGGAGCAGCCGCGGGGCCTACTGCGGATCATCCACGGCGCCCACAGCGGAGGAGCCGCGGGGCCCACTGTGGAGCAGCCGTGGGGCCCACAGCGGAGCAGCCGCGGGGCCCACTGCGGATCATCCACGGGGCCCACAGTGAGGAGCCGCGGGGCCCACAGCGGAGCAGCCGCAGGGCCCACAGCAGAGGAGCCGTGGGGCCCACTGCGGATCATCTGCGGGGCCCACAGCGAGGAGCCATGGGGCCCACAGCGGAGCAGCCGCAGGACCCACTGCGGATCATCCGCGGGGCCCACAGTGGAGGAGCCACGGGGCCCACTGCGAAGCAGCCGTTGGGCCCACAGCAGAGGAGCCGCGGGGCCCACAGCGGAGCAGCGCGGGGCCCACAGCGGCGCAGCCGCGGGGCCCACTACGGAGCAGCCGCGGGCCCACAGCGGAGCAGCCGCGGGGCCCACAGTGGAGGAGCCACGGGGCCCACTGCAGATCATCCGCGGGGCCCACAGTGGAGGAGCCACGGGGCCCACTGCGGAGCAGCTGCGGGGCCCACAGCGGAGCAGCTGCGGGGCCCTCAGTGGAGCAGCCGCGGGGCTTGCGCCTCCATGGGGCGCCCTCTGTGACCCTTTTGGCTCTGTCTCATTGCCTTGATGCCAGAGGCCCTTTCTTCTCCTCCCACCTCCTACTGATCTCCAGTATTACCATTCCCCACCCCTTACAGCTGGGTAGTGGGTCTCCAAAGCTGAAGCTGCAAATGCCGACAAGAGGGCGTGGGCCAAGGGTGTGCCCGGAGCGGCGACCTCCTCCCTCTCCATCTTGTCTCCCTCCAACTGCACCACAGCAGATCCGCGATCCCGCCCTCCAGAGGAGGTTCTGCTTAGACTTTCCGAGGGTTTCAGTTCCCATCCCAGATCCTTCTCGAGTTCAGGACATCCACCTCCTTCCTCTCTGTCCTTCACATGTTGCCACACTGCTATGTCTGAGTGGCATTCCTCCGGGAGGTTCTCTCTCTGCTGCCTACCCAGTTGCCATGGGTTCATATAAGGTTCATATATGCAAGCAGTATGGAGACACTCTTGTTGCTCATATTAGTAGTTTGGGGTGAGTCCTGAAGCCCGTGGACTCGTCCCATTGCTGTCAGGAACAGGTGGTGATTGCGCAGGCCTCCGAGGCTCAAGGTGCTCACAGAGGGCTTTCAGGGTGGGAGCTGAAGCCCAGTAACTCAGTTCATGCTTCCTGCTTGATGTTGGAGTGAGAAGGGCGTGGGGCCGTGTGAGCCACCTCCATCTGCAGCTCTCTCTTGCTGTTGTGCTCCAGTTCCCGTTTGTTCCTTGGCTGGATCCCTGGGAGTTGTTGTGGCTCTGATGTCGCTGCGGATGCACCCCACTGCTCCCCACTGGCAGCCGCCCACACAGTGGAGAGGCAGGAGGCCACAGCCTCGAGGCAGGCATAGAGCTGGGTGTGGTAGGATGTGTACTGGCTGCTCTGGCTCCACCTTGCCTCCAGGTGCTGATTAGGAAGGTTGCTGCAGGGTGGGGACTCCTGGCTGTTGCAACCTCTCATCCTCACACTGGATTTGACCACAGTTCCCAACCACCATTGCCTCTTTTCC
>PVLD010001073.1:0-138104 GCA_004027595.1 Dinomys branickii | reverse complement strand
ACCTGGACCAGATCTAGGAACTCCGCTATCCCCCGGCCAAGTCGGGAGGCTTCCATGAGCATGGGTCTCCGAAGCTGAAGCTGCGATTGCCGGAACAAGGGCTTGGGCCAAGAGTGTGTTTGAAGCAGTGGCTTCCTCTTTCTCCGTCTCTTCTCCCTCCGACTGTGCCGCGGCAGCCCTGCGATCCTTTCCTCCAGGAGAGGTTTGGCTTGGTCTTTCCTAGGGCTTCAGTTCCCATTTCAGATCCTTCTTGGGTTCAGGGTACACACCTCTCTCCTTTCTGTCTTCATATTGCTATATTTCATTGTCTGGGTGGTAATCCTCTGGGAGGTTCTCTCTCTGCTGCCTACCCAGTCGCCATCTTCCCTCGATTTGCATTTTCAACTTCACTCTCAAATTGGCCCTCTTCTCCTCACTAGTAAATATAACTTGCAGGAACAGAGCTATGATAGGAACAGTAGTGGCGTCCTCCTATTGTTATTTGTAAGGTAGAGAAGCATTCCTATCGGATTCTATATGTAGTTTTAATTTACTGTTAAACTCTCACTAGTATACACATTCCATTGTTCACTTGACTTTAAAATTGATTTCATTCAAATTCAATAATTGCTTAGTGCTATAGTTTGGATCTTAAATGCCTTTCCCAAGGCCCATGTGTTGGACGTATTGCCCTCAAAAGGGATCGTGAGACCTCATAACTGTTCCACTTTCTTTGCTTTCTGGCCATCATAGGTGAGGAGCTTGCTCCATCAAATGCTCCTTGCTGTGATGTGCTGCCTTGACAGAGGCCTAAAAATAATGGTACTGGGGGCTGAGGATATAGCTCAGTGGAATAAGCGCTTGCCTAGCAAGCGCAGGGTCCTGAGTTCGATCCCTAGTACTGCAAAAAAAAAAAATGGTACCAAGCGACCACTGACTGTAACCTTTGAAACCATAAGCCAAACTAAACCTTTCTTAAGATTATCTCAGGCATTTTATTAGAGTAACAGAAATATGACCAACATACTTAGACTTGTTTCTGTGTAAGATTGTGAGTTCTTAAAGGACAGTAAATACCATTTATCATTTTTGTGTCTCTAGAATTTAGTAAAATACCCATTACACAAGTCTGATGGAGTGGACTTGACCTGCCCCCCCCACCCCCGCAGCACGGTGACCAGGCAGAGCCGGGTGGTCCGCTGTGAGCACAGGTGCTTTTCCACCTCTTACCATAGCAATTTGTATACACCCATATATGTTATAGCATAATCTGAAGCAGCTAAGCCTCTTCCCAAGGTGAGAGTTCAAGGGTATAAATAAACCCAAATGTACAGTTATTATCACAGGGAAGATGGCTGGTTGGGTGGTAGAACAATGGAGATGAGGGTGGAGAAAATTGATTAATCAGACGAGCCATCATCTGTATAACTGAGTAACAAATGTGAAGGTAACATTATGTAAGACAGCATCCAGAGCTAATTCCCTACTATGTTCTCTATAATTTTGTATTTCCTCTATTGTTTTTTTGTTAACAGATGTGAAGATAACTTTATGTAATACAGCATCCAGTGCTGATTCCCTGCTATCTTCTCTATAATTTGGTACTTCCTTTGGTGTTTATGTGTTGACTGATGTGAAGATAACAGTATGTAATACAATATCCAGTGCTAATTCCCTACTATATTCTATATAGTTCTGTATTTCCTGTATTGTTTGTGTGTTGTTCTGGTTTATATGTCTTCATTCTTTTGTCTTTAAAATTAAAAAAAGTCTGATGGATGAGTGATTTCACTTTGATATAACACCCAGGATTAATATTATCACCTTCAGCAAGAAATTAGCATTGTATTTGACCTTTGCAGACTAAGGCCTCATAAATCAAGTGAGATCACCACAAGACACCAAGCTTGATAGATTCTACTTCTAAGATGTTTTAGAAATAAACTGCCTAATTTCTATTGGAAGGAAAAGCACATGGCCCATTTAGATAAAATATTTATTTTACCTTATTTAAGCTTATAGCTTTTCCAATATTTATTGATGTGTCCATTCTTTAACCTTGGACAAAATACATAATGTCACCTCAGAATCTTGGTTTTCTGATCAATAAAATGAAGGAAGTGATAGTGCCAACACGTTGTTATGCAGAAATAACATGCTGATCACTAAGATAGTGCCTAAAAACAGGCATTTACTAAATGATGGCCATTTTTAATTTTTAGAGAAGTAGTGAAATAGAGTTAAACACAATTAGAGGATATTACTGTACTACACAGGCTTCTCTGCTGCTGTCATCTCTGTGGGAGGCAACTTCTCCAGATAATTTCTCTTGCAATGTATCATAACAATAAACAAGAGTTTAGAGAGAAACAAAGCACTTCTGTAAGTTTGTCTTACAATGCCACATCGAAAGTTTCATGAGGAAAGTGTCTGGGTATTCCCACTTCATTATACATATTTTTAAGAAAAAAATAAACTTTAGTCAAATATGTCTTAAAAACCCACTTGCCCTGTTATTCATTATTCTCTATTCTCTGTAAACTCATTCAATGATACCACAGAGGTTATAACTGAGACTTGTGGCCCACTTTGAGTATAGATACTTCATCAGAAAACATTACTGTATCAGTGTTAAATTTTCTGAATTTGACAACTGAATTGTAGTTATAAAGAAAATGATCTTATTCTTATGAAATACTCATTGAAGTATTTAGGAATAAAGAGGCATGATTTCTATAATTAGTTCTCAAATAATTGAGGAAGTACATATTTATAAGAAGAATAGAGAACAAACAAAATGAAATGTTACCCAGTCACATAAACTCCCTGACCCTCTATTTCTTCATGTTTGGAGAAAAAAGAATGCTGTTTTGTTCACATGGTGAGTCATGAAATCCATTTAAGAGTTGGGGCTTATAAAAAAAAGTGTTGATAACAAGTGAATCTGGATAAAAAGTTTAAAACAGTTCTTTGTACTTGTTTGGTAAGTTTGAGATTGTTTCAAACTCAAACTGAAATTAACACTGTATTTACATAATACCATGGTTCTCTAAGCACAAGAGGCCTGTGACTCTCATACACTTTCTTTCCAAACTAGCTGAGCTGTTTTCAAGAGTGAGTTTATATTTGCACACTAAAGTTATTTATTGCCTATTGTTGTACTAAATATTTATACTTATGAAATTCAAATATAGAGTCATTGTTGCTTTGGAAACTAAGTTGATAAAAGTGAACAAGAAACAGAAATTACTGCAGAACAACATGGGTCAGGCAAATCGATAAAACTGAGAAAAATTGTATAGATTGACTTTGACACTCAAACTGCTTGAAATATATTTAAGTTCTTGCTCTGTCTTGAAAAATGAAACTGGAAATCATAAGCAAAGCAGTCTATATTAAAGGCAAGTGGGCACTCATGCTCAGATGAAAGGTCTTGGTCCAACTTTAAGGATCAGTCAATATATACATAATTACACATTTCAGTCACAAAAAGAGTAAAGTATATGTTTGCCATTTAAACATATGCGCCAGTTGGCTGAATTTTTAAATTAACTGAGCAATTTGACCAAATTTTAGTGGAGGAGAAAACTTCTATGATAATTTTATTTTGGTTGCAGAAGTTATAGTCATCATAAAAGTCTTCAAATGGTACAAAATGCCACACATCAAGAAGAGGTTTTCCTTCTGTATTAGTCTACTGCTCACAACAAAATACCATGGAGTGGGTGGCTTAAAGACAAACATTTATATTTTCACTATTCTAGGGGCTCAAAGTCCAAGACCAAGGTGTCAGCAGTACTGTTTTCCTGGATTTTAAGTGGCTGCTTTCTCATTGTGTCCTCACAAGACCTCTTTTCTAGGCCCATGAATGTGATACCAACCCTACTGAATAAGGGCTTTGTATTTACAGCCTCATCTAAGCTGAGTTACTACCATAAAGTCTCTTTCTCCAAATATAGTCACAGTAGGGGGTAGAGCGTCAATGTATGAACTTTGAAGGCATACAGTTCAGTTCATAACTCTTCCCATGCTAGATTTTCAGTCCTTGTGGTTTGCATAAGAATGTGATACTCAGAGGAAATAGAATCTCCATACTGTTTTGTACCTTCTTTTCTCACCTTACAGCAACATATCACAGAGATATTCCACATTGGTATATGTCCATCTGTCTAGCTCGTTTTAATGACTGTGTACTTTTCCACTAAATGGACATGCCATAACTTATTTCAGCAATTTCTTATTCCTTGACAGCTGTCTTTTTTTAAAGTCCTATCATTAAAAATATCTTGCAAAAATATTTTTATAAAATACTTTTATACAACATGTGTATCTACAGGACAAATTTTATAAGCAGAATTGCTAGCTCAAATAAACTTCATGTAAAATTTGGACATATTTTGTTACCCTGAATTTTAAAACTTTTGCATCAGTTTATATTCCTAATGACAAAGTAAGAATTTTGTTCCTCCTACCCTATTCCCACGGCCCCCACACACACATCTAACACTTATCATACTTTTGACCTTTGCCATTTAACTAAAACAAAGGATCAAACGATCCAAATCAGATTCAAACCAGATATCTTTCTCAGTATCAAGCTGTGGTAAGTGGCTGAAGCTGGCGATCAATCAGCCGAAGGACAAGGAGAGTTGGAAGCGAGCCACAGGAACAAGCTGCTCCAGCCCAGAGAGCACCAGGTGCAACCAAGGTTTTCAGGCGCGGGGTGTCATGTGACACCAACCTGCCAAGTGTATAAATAAACAGGGTGCAGTCCCTTCTCTCCTATCCAGAGAGCGGGCTCCACCTGACCTCAGCTTTCTGATTTCTGATTTTTGTCTTTTTTTTCTTTATCCTCCATAATCCTTCGCCCTGAGAATGTCAAGAGCTGCGCTGGATGTGGCACCAAGCATTTCTAATAATTCCAATACCAGAAATCAAAAGCTTACAGGTGATTTATACTATTTCTGCTTCATAGGAGGCAATAACAACAAAATATTAAAACCTGGAAAGTAAATTACCCCAAATGGCAGTTACTCCAGCGGACTTGAGAAACAGCAACCCTAAGCAGGTCATTAAGACACCTGACATACAACTACAGCCTGAATAAGGCTCAGGAGTGGGAAGCACCAGGTAATGTTAGAAGAAAGCAAGGTGTGAGCTAAACCTAGAAGAAATGATAGAAAGTCTGCCTGAGAGTCAGATGCTCAGATTCCATTCCCCAAACCAGCAGAAGCTCAGAGATGTAGTCTTAGAGAAGGGCAAAACGCATGTTCTTTAGTTAGAACACCAGGCCCAGGAGGGTGAGTGAAGGTCTTGTGTTGAAAACATAAAGAAAACGAGGATTGACACTGGAACAACTGGACTTTGTGAAAAAATAAGGAAGGACATAAACTGGCTGGGGTTTTGACTCTTAGCTCAGCACTATTTATAATCTTCCAGGCTTACTAGTGTATGTGATTCATGTTAACTGTAAAATGACATTTTCTAAACTTTCACAAATTTGGGGGATAGTTGAGGAGACTTTGTTCAGGTGATTAAAGGGTAGGGCTTGCATATCCCTACCCTAAGCAATCACAGAAAAATAATTGGTAGTACTAAAGAATTGTGGTTAAAATTAGAGACAGGATTCTCATAAAAGCTGTACAAAGACAATGCCTCAGTAATCAGATGGACTTAAGCTGTGGACACAGAGCTGAGGCTGTATGGTTAAGGCAACAAAGCAGGGAAACCTTTCATAATAACAAAACACAGATATCAGATCAACTGTAGGAGAAAAATAGTAACTTCTGGGTCATCGTTGCAGTCAGGGAAAGTATCACCATCATGCCAGACAGAGATACAAACAAAGACGCTTCCCTCCTAGGTGGACCAAGTCAGTCCAAATCAGCCAGGTTCCACAGAAATACATTCCCAGGTACTGAGCGAGTCTAACACTAGGTTCTCAGAAGCTTCTGTTTATAACCCTGTGGCTCACTGTTTCTGAACAAGCCAGACAATTAAGTCAGAACCTGAATAGTGCTTGGACAGTAAAAGCTTTCCAAGTGATACAACCCCAAGTGATTCACCTAGAGTTGAGCAACACTGTCTTAGCCAAGGCATCTTTCAGTTACCATATTTTTAAGTCATAACCACTATCAACCAAAGAGGAGGAGATGATGGACAGGCCTGTTCTCTCCCTTTCCAGTCTCCCAAGGCTTCCCTGCTCCTGGTCTCTTGTCTTAAGCATAGATTCTTATTTCTATACCTTTATAAAGTAAGTGGCACAGTATTTCAGAGAGTTAAAAAACACCCTATGAGAAAAGGACTCATAAATATTAAGTTAAAAACACGAACAGTAAATAAATAGTTTTTAATGTGCTAAATAATCCAGCCAGGCAGCGGGAGGAAAGGTTTTTAAAAAAAGGAATTCTTTAGATGTCTATGCCCGGCTACTTCAGGCTTGGATGTTTAAAGAGGTCTTCTGCCAAAATCGACGGGTGTGCTTATGTACGTGTTTGGGGGGGAGGGCGGGTGAAAAACAGCAGAATGGGGGCACAGTAGTCATTTCCCACCTGAGACCTGAAGGCTCCGGTATCTGGATCTGGTTCCGCTACAATCGAGAGATAAAGAGCACTGAGCCCTGGCCCCAAGCCCGTCCAAACTAGCGATATGAACAAGTAAATGTCCTCTCGGGACCAGAGATTACTGCTGCCTGAATGAGCAGACTGGACTAGTAACCCTTAACAGGCTCCTCCAGTCTAACGCTGACTGCAGTGACCCGAGACAGGTCTTCTCGCCCCTCCACTCTTGCTCAGCGGGGGCCAGGCCTGACCCAACCCCAACCCTGACCACTTTTCACCGCCCGTCAGCCCCTCTCCAACCTCGGCGCCCCGCCGGGAGTGTTAGGTTTGGAGGCTAGTGTGAGACACTGATATAGACGAAAGGCAAGCCTTTATTGTCGGCACGGGAGGGTCGCAGGAGACTGCAGCGATCCTCGAAGGAGGGAGCTAGGGAACGGGTTTTTATTAGGTTAGACTAGGGGTGGAGTGAGTAAGGGCAGGTGATGTGTCGTATCTCAGGATTGGGGAGTGACTCGCGCGCGCGCGAAAAGGAAGCAGGGAATTTACTCGGGGACTAAGGGAAGAACACAGAAGTCAGGCTTGAAAGGAGACATTGTCGTTTTTTGCAATCCAACGCCATGTTGGATCGCCGCCATGATGGCCCTGGCAGAATTTCACAGGGACAAAACCCATCACTGAGTGACTTCGCTCCCTCCACCTCCCTGGCGCGCAACCCGAAGCGGGTCGGGACCCCGAGAACCAGGTGTTCTACGCCTCAACGGTACAACTCCAAGGATCCGTATGCCGCCGACGGAGTGCTGTTCCAGGTACAGAAAGGAGACCACATCGACTCCTTCGACCATCCCCGCGGCCCGGCCCGGCCCCGCCCCCTCGCCTGGCGCCAGGCCGCGGAGCACCGATCGGCTCGATGAGCGGGGGCGCAGCGCCGGCGCAGCGGCCGTCGCCGGGTGCGCGCCTGCTGTGTTCCCCAGCCCTCAGCCCTCCGCGGTTCCCGGCTCCTTTCCGGGCCGTCCAGCCGCCGCAGGCTGCCTGAGAACGCCGCCGGGAGCTCCCCGGAGCCGCAGGTACTGGCGCCGGCCTGTTCCCGCGGCCCGGGCAGCCGTGGGGAGGAAGGAGACGGACGACGCCTCTGCCCGCCGCCCCCGAACATCCGGTCGGGCTGGCGCTGGCCCCGGGGTCCGGGGAGGGAGCCGGAGCGGGAGGGCGGGGGCCGGGGCGCCGGGAGGAAGGAGGACGAGCGCTGGGGTGCGGGCAGGGGCGGTGGAGAGGACTAAGGCTTGGAATTGAGGGCCGCCCTGGGGAGGTGGGAAGAGAAGAGTCCCCGTGGCGGAGCGCAAGCCCGCTGGCTGTCTTGGGATCGGAAAGGCCGGAGTGGGGAGCAGATGTTGGGGTGCGTGGCCTGGTGCGATGGGTTGGAGGCGTGGGGGGCGGTGTGTAAACAGAGTTGCCAGCTGGAGTAGACGGAATTGATTCTTTATTCAAAGGCTTCGGAGAAAGAGCGCCAACCCTGCTGCGTTCCTGATGCCCGGGAGGTGGGGGTGACTCATTACACTGGACAGGTTCCGCGAGTGTCATCTCCCGTCTGTGTCCCTCCGAGTCACTATTTCTGTGAAACTGCCCCCCGTCGAGACGTCTGATGGGGAAATGAAGTGGGGTAGGAAGGGGAATGGTGGCTGGGAAAAGGAAAGGCTGTGCCCAGATGCGAGCTTCTTGTGAAATGGAATGCAGAGGGGCTTGTTGTTTGTAAAGCAAAAAATTGAGCCAGCATTTATCAAAGAACAGCTTACAAGTTTAAACGTGCTATGCAAGAGAAGGTGCTGCTTCAGAAAATCATACGTGAAATTTTAAGTATTTGATGTTGGTTTTGAGAGGCACAGGGCATTAAGGTGTAAGTAAACTGTGTGGTCGTGCTTACCTCCAGTGTGGAAATACATCACCATAGCTCTCTCAATTACATATATATTTACCTGAACTGACAAGAATTTTTTGTAGGTGAAATCCTAGGCAGAGTATGTACAATTCAAATTTCTGGACACGGTTTATTTCTCCTAGTTGTATCATCTGTTGCCCAGTAGCCTATCAAGTGTAGCTAATTACAGTGCCTGCTGGCTTGCTGAATGCTTTTTTTTTTTAATTTATTTAATTAATTTATTTATTTATTTTTGGCGGTACTGGGGATCGAACTCAGGACCCTGCGCTTGCTAGGCAGGCGCTTATTCCACCGAGCTATATCCCCAGCCCCCTGAATGCTTTTCTGTTTGTCAGACCTGAGTTTCTTGCCCTTTGGAGTTTGATCCTATGAATCCTCAATATAAGATTTACTCTTCATGAAAGTTTTAGCGTTTTACTTTATGGAAAGGCATTGTATAAGTCTGTTGTGTCCTGAGGGTTGAGGCTGCCCCTTTGTAGGGTTTAAAAAGTAAATAAAACACTGATAGAATGAAAAGAAGAGTCATTTTCTTCAATTATGTGCTTTGTCATCTTTTTCCATGCATTCTGTAACATTCAGCATGAATGAATTAATCTGAAATCAAAGCATGAGAAATAAAGTAGGCCAGATGTACGTGACAGAAATATTGCTGAATGAAGAACTCTAGAGCTCTTACTTAGGTAGCAAGAATTTGGTTTGTGTTTCAAGTGGTTCTGTTTCTGGCTTGGAAGCACTTTTTTATCAAAGAAAAGTATTTTCGTTTGTTTTCACAGGAAACCAAATTAAAATACTACTTTGATTTGGTGTATAGAACTATAACCTGATTTTGTTTACCCTTTTTTTAGTGTATAATATTAACCAACAAACTAATGTTTAACTATACCTGATTCAGACATCATTAAAAGCCCTTACATAATACCTTTCTGAGACATATAATGTCTAACTATACCTGGTTCATTTCTTCTTGTGGAAGAAGATGGAGGGCTACTGGGTTGTGACAAGGAACTGTGTGTTTCTGGAGCAAATTGTTTGACCCTAGACACTAATTGAATAAATACTAAAACTGATCATCCATAGCCATTGATTGAAGGATATCTCTGCTGTTTCAATGAATGAACTATCACTATTACTTTACTAAGTCTTAGTTTTCTCCAGATTTCTTAGTGCTTACTTCAGGGTGTCATAAAGAATAAAAGAGAAAATGTGTGTATAACACTGAGGACTGAAATGTTTCTGAACTACTGAGTAAACGCATATATATTTGTGTCCAGCACATAGGAAACATTCGCTACATCTTAGCTATTCTGAATTCCTAGATATTTAGTTATCATCTGGTCCAAAATACTGAAAATTCATATATGCATAGGACAGCTTTTTTCTAAGAAAATTGTGATTATGTTGCATATTCAAGCACTTTCCTAGAAAAATCACAATGCACATTAGCATATAAAAGTCTGTGAGGCTGGCTTTGTTTAACTTGTTTGTTTTAATGTACAGAAAACCAGTTGTTTCTCCCCTCTACCGCACAGAACATTTCCTCTTTTTTTTTGTCTTTTTGAGACAGGGTCTCACTATACAGTTCAGGCTGACCTTGAGCTCACTTTGTAGCCCAGGCTGGTCTCAAACTCGCAATGATCTTCCTGCCTCAGCCTCCCGAGTGCTGGGATTACAGGCGTGTGCCACCACGCCCGGCTCAACAGAACACTTCTGTGACAACAAAATGTGTGAGAATTTTTTCCCCATCCAAAAGTAAGCAATTTTGCAGCAGATTCTCCAGATTATGTCAGCTGAAAATACTTTAATTCATTTCTGATGCTCTCTACCTGGAGATAGTATCAGATCCCACTTTTTGAGAGCTCAGTGCACAAGGTTGCCTCCACTACCAATTCCTGTTACAGACCTCAGGTTGTTATACCTGTTCTTTTGATTAACCAGTTATAAATTAGAGTGCCACAGTTCCTTTCTTGGATTCAATTAATTTGGTCAAGAAACTTACAAAACTCAGGGAAATACTGCCTCCATTTACTGGTTTGGTGTGAAGGACATTACAAAGGACGCAGGTAAACAGTCCGATGGGATAGACGCAGACGGCAAGGTGCGGGAGAAGGGGCTCGGAGCCCCACGACCCACTGGGCACGCTGCCCTCCAGAGCCGCTGCGTGTTAGCGGTCTGCTCCTCTGTCGTTTCGTGTCCTTATGGAAGCTTTATTAGTAGCCCTAATGGATTATAGCATTGGCCATTAGCAGTGCCTCCCTGGAGGTTGGGGGTTGGCTGGGGCTGAAACATCCCAACCTTTTAATCATGTTTTGGTATTTCCTGTGACTAGCCTCCATTCTGAAGCTACCAAGGGGCTGCCAGCCACCAGTCATCTCATTAGCAAAAATAAAACAACAAAAAAGAAAAATCACATCACTCTGGGGAGAGTCTGAGGATTTTACAAACTATATGTGAAGAAACAAGAGGAAGATCTAAGATAGATGGATAGATAGATAGTAAGTACTTGCATATATATCCACATGCTTGTATTGTACATCACAGTGTCACACCAGTACTCACCAAACATCGTCTCGTGGCAGCTTACAGATGACGCTGCCCATATTATTTGATATGACTCCCGACCCCATGCAGAACTCCCAGTAGGAATCGCTGTTCTCACATGCAGAAACAGCCATTACCCACCCAACTAATGGCAGGTGAGAGAGCCGGAAGTGTGTAAAACTATAAAACATTTACGCAGCACCGCCTCTCATTTTACCCACTTTTATACAGTCTAGTCTTCTGTAAAATCCTTAATGTGCTCGTTTCCTTAGGGGAGTTGCGCTCATTAACCACAACGAGTAGACCGGGTCACTGGCGTGGAGTGAGAAGAGTGAGGGAGAGCCCACCGTCCAGCGCCTCGGGCCCTGTTTTAGCTGCTTGTCACTGCAGTGTCAACTCTAATGGAACTCACTTTGTCCTTCAGGTGCTGAATACTCTACTGGGAAATAAAAAAGTGCTCCAGGAGTACGAAGTATGCCTCCCAAGTTTAAGCGCCACCTAAATGATGATGATGTCACTGGTTCTGTGAAAAGTGAAAGGGTAAGTTCAGAATTTTTTTTTTTTTTGGAGACAGTGTCGCTATGTAGGCCAGGCTGGCGTCAAACTCTAGGTGATCCTCCCGCCTCAGCCTCCCAAGTGCTGAGATTATAGGCATGCATCACCATGCCCAGCAAGTTCAAGACTCTTGAGCTTTGAAAGAAGAAAGATTCAAAATATGTTTTCATTCCCTTTATAAATGATAAAATGTACAGCTTATGGCTATTGCAGGGGCAGAAAAGGGGGGTGATCCCTTTCCTGCTCAGTCTGAAGGGTCATGGCTGATACCCTAAGGCAGAAGACAGGTTAACAAGAGAACAGTGTAACAGATTTATTTGATCATCATTTTGTATGACACTGAAGCCTTCTGATTGAAGACCTCAAAACCCAGAGTGAACTGTGCATATTTATGCTTAGCATGGATAGCCATGTACAAATTGATTGGTCAAAAGAGATGTTATATGATAACACTAGCCTAGGGGGAGGGAGGGAAATTCAGACGGCCTGTTTGTTCGGATTCTTCTTGGCCTCTCTCTATATCGCTTCTTTCTTGTGAGTGCTGGGTAGGACTTTTTAGAATGGAGGTCTTATGACCTACGATTACACAGGATCTGTTAGAAGATGGTTTCACAGCCAACTTTTTAGTTAGAAAAGTAGGAGAAGGCTGGGGTAATATTTTTGAGTTTTATGACTAGCTTTGAAGAACAAGGTTTCTGGTTTCTATTACACACTTTGGGAAAGAGAAATTTGAGTTTCCATGGCTTGCCTTGGGGAAAATGAGGGTAAGAGACAGGAAAAGATCAGAGACAGACTTTCCTACTGAGGCAGCTTCTGAGTCCTTCACTTTGAGGTAAAACACTATAATCTTACTTGTTTTATTCATAGTAAACATAGTAAAAAGATTGACAGTGCAGATGAATTCTATTTCCATTATTGATCAAATCTTTGTGTTCACAGTTTCTTAAATCTTTCAAGGAAAATTTTATACAGATAGAAATCTTACATAGAACTCCGATCTTCAATGTATTTATTTGCTTTCAGAATTTTTCAGATTGAAGATGGCTAAGTACAAACTACATAACAGCCTAGGCCAGCACCTCCAAATACATTAATGTTTCTTAGTGAAATGTATGATTATCTTACTAAATATATAAGTGAATTAGCTAATATGAGTGCAGGTCAAATTTTCCTCCAAATGAGTTTTGATACCAAACTTAGCAATACCTGTGACTTACAGAAGTTTTTAGATTTTGGAATTGTAGATAATGAGTTCTGGACCTGTAATTATCTCATAGTCCAGAATATCTATATAATACTTCAAATCTAGTTCATTGCAAATACTCTACATAAATATGTATAAATCTAGAAATTAGGGGCTGCATATAGGTCAGTGGTAGAGCACTTGTCTAGCATGCAGCAGGGCCTTAGTTCATTCCCTAGTACCTTAAAGAAAAGGAATCAGAAAGAGGAAACAGGGAGGGAGGAAGGGAGAGAGAGAGAAAGAACTCTGGAAGCTACTGTGTGCAGTACTTTGGAAGACCACCTTTGATGCGATTGCTCTAGAGAGAGAACTTTTAAAATAGGTGCTAAAGAAATACTTGAATTAGTATTCCTTTTCTTTTTTATCCAGCAACCTGAAACCTTTCTCCCTTCCTTCCTTCTTGTCATTATTTCATGTACTGATTCACTGAGTAAATACTTATGGACCGTCCACAACACTAGGTGTTGTGTTAGACCCTGGAGGACACGGGCGCGGCCGCCGCCCTTAGAAGGCTGTTAGTCCACCTGACCTTGTTTCATATCCCCTTCTGTTTACACCCTCGGAACCTGAGCAGCTCCTATTACCCACTCTGTCCAGCAGTCAACACTTGATGATTGAGAATTATCTTTTAATGCAATCCAAAAAAGTTTTGTCTTTTATTCTAACTCTTCCTACATATTTTTTTCTAATTTGATGGGGAATAGCATGCACCAAAAGACTTAATTGCTAGTTTTTTGTTTTTGTGCTTTTGATGCTAAGCTATATCCTTCTCGTTTTTTTGTTTTTGTTTTTGTTTTTGTTTTTGCTTTCTGAGAAGGTCTTGTTAAGTTTTAAGTAGTCTAGGCTGGCTGACCTTGAACTTGAGGTACATCTGCCTTAGTCTCCCAAGTAGCTGGAATTATAGGTGTGGGCCACCATGTCCCATACCAGATTTTTTTCCCCTGGTACTGTGGATGGAACCTAAGCATTTTAAAATAAGCTTTATGTATACATTTAAAAATGTAGGGCTGGGGATATAGCTCAGTAGCACAGCACCTCCTTGGCCATTGCGAGGTTATGAGTTTGATTCCTAGTACCAAAATTATATATATATGCTATATATAGTAGCACACACCTACAGTCTTAGCAGTCTTCGAGTCTGAGCCAGCAGGATCACAAATTTGAACTCAGACTGGGTAACTTAGTGACTTAGGCGAGATTCTGTTTCAAAATAATAAAAACACAGTCTCAGTCAGTTCTACTGAGACTATAAGTAGGTTGTTTTCTGTTTACATTGTGGTTTGATTACTGCCACAATTTGTTGTACAACTAGGATGTGAGACGCCCCCAGAACTTGATAAAATTGACAGTGTAGATATTAGAGCCTTCCTATTGGATATTTGCCAGATTGTAAGGTTGGATAACTGGTATAATTATCTGTGATTTTCAAAGTTTTGTTCTTTCCTATTGATAAATAATTCATGTAACTTACACTTTACCTAGAGTATACAAAAATTGGGTTTTAGTGCACTGACAGTGTTGTACCACCACCACCATAGACGGTTTTAGAGCATCCTCAGCATTCGCAAAGAAACTCTGTGCCCTTTAGCAGTCATCAGTCACCCTCATTCTCTTCATCCCCACAGCCCTAGACAGCCAAAAACCTATAGATTTACTTATTCTGGACATTTTCTATAGACGAAGTCATATAAAATTTGTAGCTTTTTGTGATTGGCTTCGTTAGCCTAATGTTGTCAGTGTTGTATGCATTAATATTTTACTACTTTTTATTGCTGAATAACATTTCATTGTACTACATTTAGTTATTTAGTAGTTGGGCATTTGTGTGTTGGTTATAAATACTCCTGCTATGAATATTAGCATACAAATACTTGTGTGACACATTTTTTCCTTTCTCTTAGGTGAGTGGCATGACCAGGTATTTTAGTAACCCCTATACTCAACCCTTTAAGGAACCGCTGAACTTTTTTCAAAGTGGTTGCAGTTTTTACATTCCCACCAGCAGTGTGTGAGGGCTCTAACTTCTCTGTGCCCGTCTCAACTTACTACTACTGCCTCTATCGAGCATGAAGCTGAGTTTCACTGTATCTCATTGTACCATACTGACATTGTATTCTTAACACTCATGTTTGTTCAGTGAATGTGAGGAAGGCACAGGTTTTTCTGTGTATTTCTTGGTGTACAACTATAATAAACACACTCTATATTTAGTATCACCTAAAAAACAAATTGGATCATAGTCCTTTTTGTTCTTGTAACTTGAGCAGCTTTTGTTTCATGTATTTTGAAGCTACATCGTTAAGGTATATGAACATTCATTGCTGTTAAATCCATTTGGTGGATTTTGCGCACATTTGCCATTAAAGTCTTATTTGATTGTGTAACAGTCTATCCTAAAATTTCTTTTTAGACTACTAACTTTTAACATGCTTCTGGTTAGAATTTGTTGATGTATCTTTTCCATTCCTTTTTTCTACCTCTCCCTTCATTATTTGACATTTCTTTTAGGTGAAGTTTTTGTAAACAGATACTAGTGTGATTTTTTAAAAAATTCCAGTCACATGTGGTCTTTGTTTTAAAAGAGACGCACTCAAACCATTCCCATTTGTGGTGAGAATCTAATAATATTTGGATTTGTTCCGCGCCAGCTGGCCCTCTGCCAGCAGTAAGTGTTCTCCACCCAAATCTGTAGCTGGCTGTTTGTTATCCTTTGGATCTCAGCTTAAATTTCACCTTCTCAGAATGATTTTCCATGATAACCTCACCTCCTACCGTCCCCCTGTCACTTTCTGTCGCATTACAGCTTTAGTTCTCTGCATAACATGTTGCACAGTCTCGGTTTTCTTCTGTGACGGTTAAGGCCTGTCTTGTTTAGAGCTGGTACTTGCTACTTAAAACAGTGCCTAGCACATAGAAAATGCTCAGAAATACGTGCATAGTGAATACATCCTTCTTTCATTTTTTACTCCTTATATTATGTTACGTAGATATAATGCTGCTCTTTATGTTCTTATATTTTCCTGCCCTTTGCTGCGTTTTTCTTCCTCATTTCTCACTTGTCTCTAGAGCCACCAGGTTGTTAAGCAATTTCACTTGCTTTCTCTAGT
Source organism: Dinomys branickii (assembly GCA_004027595.1). Classification (NCBI taxonomy): domain Eukaryota; kingdom Metazoa; phylum Chordata; class Mammalia; order Rodentia; family Dinomyidae; genus Dinomys; species Dinomys branickii. The sequence continues at coordinate 122,192 of PVLD010001073.1, read as the reverse complement.
CCTCTCTTTATCTCTCCATTACTAACTTTATATTTTAGTAATAATGTTTAAACTTTGTTTTCTGTCACCATACCAAAAGCTGTGCACTTTCCATTGCTTTAGGCTTTCTAGCCCTATCTCCTCCCTTCTTTCCTTCCCTCCCTCCTTCCCTCCTTCCTTCCACTTCTCACAGGAATGAACATACGACTGTTCTTTTGCCTCTGCACTTCACACCGCCACTCCCCGCTTCAGAGCTGTGTTAGGAAAGGGTTTTAACTTTCTAAAGGTTCATTTTAGTGTGCCTTTTCTTTTTCAGTAGCTTTGTTGTACATATAGTACAATCTTATTATCATCAACCACTAAAATTTGGCCACACATTTTATTAGGTTCTTTGATTGTATTCATCTCTAAAGATTTTTATTTTATTTTGGCTGGTGTCATTCCTTCAGTAATTTCCTCAAAAAGGTAGATGGGTGAAGTATTCATTTTATATTCTATAAAAAAATTACCAGAAATTTAAAACACCACAAAGTTATTATCTGGTGATCAGAAGTCCAGAATGGGACTTAGGAGCCTAAAGTCGGGGTGCTGGAAGGACTGGTTCCCTTCTAGAAGGTCTACTTCCTGCTTTTTTTTGGCTCCTGTCCTTCCTGTGTCTCCCTTCCCCTCTTCCTCTTCCTTTACCCCTCCTCTGTCTCCCTACTTCCCCTCTGTTAGCTTGGGTCCATGGTGGTCTTCCTGTTACAAACATGCGATTTAACACAGTCACAGCTTTTGGTGATTAGGACGTGGAGCACTGTTCTTCCGTCTGCAAGGGCAAACTGCCTCCGTTCTTTTGTGTCGGAAAGTTCTGGTCTTGTTCTTCTTGTCTCCTTTGAAAATCTTGTCTCCCCCTCTTGGGTACATAGTAAGGACATCTTCATTTTAAGGAAAACTGTTCTATTTTAGAAGCCAAAAATATGAAGTTGCCTTATTTTAAGTTCAGATTTGTGTGGAGGGCTGTGTATAGACTGAATAGGTAGACTGTCAGTTATTACACCTTGCCCTCTCAGCTCCAAGGTTTACTCCTCTATTCCGCTTTGTTTGAATTCCAGAAACTATGTTTTTTCTTTCACTTGGCTCCCTATTAAGTTCTTCTAGTAGAGAGACAGACTGAAGGCAGGAGGAAGAAGGGATTGCACCTCCCTGCCTACCTGCAGTGGCAGCTGTAGAATTCTGGATTATAAGCATTTCTTTGGTAGGTAGGCAAATCTGTCCCATGCCTTTCAGTTTCCAGTGAAGTGTATGTAATTACTCTCTCCGCCTGGAAGCTTGCAGTTAGATTTCACTCATATAGAAAACTTGTTTCGTTACTCCTCTGATATTTTTGTAAGACTTCTGCATCTGAAAATGCAAAATCTTTTTTTTGACAGAGAAATCTTTTGGAAGATGATTCAGATGAAGAAGAGGACTTTTTTCTGTAAGTTTTTTTTTTTTCACTGCTTTAATCAGGATATAATCAACATATAAAGTGCATACAATGGCACCTAGGTTCACGAACTTGATTCTTTCCATGATTCTGGTCACAAACGAGGTTGGACAAGAACTGAATCAAATGCAATGGTTAGGGTCAACGTTGACCTTATGGGGAAATGTGACTTGGTCTTTGTCCAGTTCAGTTTGTGACTAGAATCATGGAAAGAATGGAGTTTGTGAACAGAGGTATCTCTGTATATTTAAAGTGTACAGTGAGTTTTGACATACATGCTATAAACCTGTGAGATCATAATCAAAATAAAATAGCAGCCATCATGGTGATCTTCTGCTCTCCCTGTCTGTAGGAAACCACTGATCTGTTTTCTGTCATCATTTGTATTTTCTGGAATTTTTATAATGGACTCATACAGCTGCCCCTCGCCATTTTTTACTGGCATCATTTGCTGAGCATCGTTGTGTCGAGATTCAGTCATGTATTAATAGTTTTCTTTCCTGAGTAGTATTCCACCATGCGAATATACCACAGTTGATCTGTTCACTAGCATGTCAGTGTTTGGGGTGTTTCTAGTTTGGGGCTATTCCAGATAAAGCTGCCATGAATGTTTGCACACAGCCGTGGTGGTGAACCTGTGGTAAACCTATGGCACGCTTGTTGTGTTATTCTCCTTTTAAGACAAAAGTTCTTAATGTGTGAGTTGTGTTTTTCTAAAATAAAACCTCAGTACTCAGATTTAATTGTAGTGCTGGCACCTTGTAATAAGTGGGTTTGGATTGCAGTCTGTACATGTAGCTCCAAAAGGCTCACCAGCACTGGCATACAGGTTTTTGTGTGCTTGTATTTCTCTGGGTAACTTTCTAAGAGTGTGTGTTCTTCAGCTTTTTGTCCCTGGGGCCAAATACATGACATGCATAATTTATGAGGAGAGGTTTGTTTGTTTGTTTTTTGTCTTTTTGAGACAGTCTCGCTGTGCAGTTCAGGCTGGCCTTGAGCTCACTTTGTAGCCCAGGCTGGCCTCAACTCAAGCAATCCTCCTGCCTCAGCCTCCCGAGTGCTGGGATTCCAGGCGTGCACCATCACGCCTGGCTTAAGAGAAGTTTTGTTGGTCTGTGGTTTCTAGGCATTCTCTCCAAGTCAGCCTGCAGAAGCAGCAGACGGTAAGCAGAGAAAAGAGGCTTGGTTTACAGCAGCCGGAGAGCGGAGCAGGAGGAGCAGTACCCAAGAGAGCAGAGTGAAGGCTGAACTGGGTGCCCAGGGCCACGCCTCTGTGACCCACCCAGAGCTTTGCCTACTAATCCCTTGGGCAAGCTTCAAGCCCGATCAAATGGACAGTCTGGTTTAACTGCCGCAAAGTGAAACGGCTAGTGTGCAACTGTTTTCCAAAGTACTCGTAGTTTATATTTTCATTGTTTGAAAGCTTTAATTGCTCAAAGTTCTTACAACACTGTGTCTGGTTAATTTTCTTTTCCCTTTAGCCACGCTAGTGGGTGGGTAGCGGCATTTCACTGAGTACTAATTTGCATGTGCCTAATGAGAAATGATGTTGAGCACCTGTTAGTGTGCTTATTTTCCCTCCTTATACTTGGTTAAGTATGTGTTCATATCTTTTGCATTTTCTGTTTCATTTTGTTTTATGTTTTCCATGCTGAGGATTGAACTCAGGGCCTTAAACATGCTAGGCAAGTGGTGTACCACTGAGCTACACCTATAGCCCTTGCCTCTTTTTAAATTTGCCTTTTTAAAATTTCTTTTATTTTTATTTTAAAGAGAAAAAATAAAACAAAATTTCAAAAGAAAGTAATGAGAAGAAAACAACAGTTAATACATTGTGTATTGTTATCTTTAAATTAGTTACTCAGTACAAGATATTGGCATTTAATTGGCCAAGCTATATTAGCACAAACCTTTTTTTTCAATGAACTAAGAGAAATTAGTAGAATAACTATCTTAACTGTCTTGTTTTATGACTGTTTTTTGCTTTTCCCTTCCTTCTTCTTTCCCCCATCCCTGTTTCTCTTTCCTTTTGAGCATTTTCTTCCCGTTTCACAATATCTGTTGTACATTTTGGATCTTACTTCTCTTTTAGCTTCTCACAGTAGGGAGACAATACAGTGTTTGCACATGTGCATCTGGTTTATTTCACTTAGCAGTATGGTTTTATTAAGTATAAGAGTTTTATGTATTCAAGATACAAGTTCTTTGTCAGCTATGTGCTTTGCAAATACTTCAAATCTGTAACTTACTCAGTTTTTAACCATATTATTCAAGTTTAAAGCTTTTATTTTGATTAAATCAATTTGTACAATTTTTGTAAAGTTTTTTTATTGGTACGTGGTTGCAGTACATAAATGACACTCACTGTGGGGAGTTTGTACATGACATAACGCACCTTAGTTCTTTTTGTCCCCATCCCTCCCACCCCTCGCTACCCCTTGTAGCTCTTGGTCCCCTCCTCATTTGCATAAGGTCAGTTACCTTTTTTTTCTTTCATTTCTGTCCTCTTTCCCTCCCCTTCCTTCCTTCCACCTCTTATCCATCTTGACATTTGAAAAAGATCTCCCTTCTTCCTATTACCTTTTATTTCACTCTTTATATTTTGGGTTTCTCATGCAAGAGAAATTATGTGATATTTAAACTTGTGTGTCAGATTGAGTTCACTTAATACTGTGGTCTTCTTTCATCATGTATTAAACTAAAATCAAAATAGATCAAAGATCGAAATGTTCAAACAGAAACATTTAATCTGTTGGAAGATAAAGTAGGTAAAATTTTTGAAGATGTAGGTGTAGGCAAGGACGTTTTGAGCAGGTCTCTGGTGGCGCAAGAAATAATAGCAAGAATCAACAGAAACCAGTGGACTGAAGAGACAGCCTGTGGAATGGGAAAGAATTTCTGCCATCGATTCCTTGGAGGGAGGACTGACACCTAGAACTAGTAGAATATACTAAGAATTCAAAATAAAAGACCCAGCCAAAATGTGTACCCAAAATGAATTTAACACTTCTCAGAAATACAAATAGCTAATAAATACATGGGAAAAAAATGTTCAGCATCACTGGACATTGGAGAAATGCAAATTAACACAACCTGAATTCCATCTTACTCAAGAAAAAATGGTTATCATCAAGATATCAAGTACTCACAAATACTGGCAAGTCTTCGGGGAAGAAAGGAGCCTTCCTGCGCTGCTAGTGATGATGTAAACTAGTATCACCACTATGGAAATCAGTCTGGAGAGTCTTCAGAAAAACTAAAAATACACTCCACTTGACTCAGCTATTCTCCTTCTAGGCATTTTCCCAGAAGGGTTAAAGTCGTAATAGTACAGTGATATATGCATATCCATGTTTATAGCAGCACATACTCTATAGTTCAATCTTGGAAATGACCTAGATGCCCATTCACAGATGAATGGATGAAGAAAATGTATTTATTACAATGGAATACTGCTCTGCTATAAAGAAGGATAAACATTTTAAAGTCATATTGAAGAAACATATTCCAAACTCAGTGTCGCAAAGATTTTCACCTGTTTGTTTCCTAGGAGTTTTAGAGTTTTGGCTTCTAAATTTAGGCCTGTAACCTGTCTTAAAGTAATCTTTTATGCATGGCTGAGGTAAGGATAAAAAAGTTTTTTATGGCCATCTACTGTTCCATAACCATTTGATGAAAAGATTTTCCTTTACTCCATCAAATTACTTTGATATCTTGCCAAAAACTGACTGACCTGACTAATCCTTGGGAATTATATTTAGAAAGTGCTTATCTGCAGGTCTAGACCTGTGTCTGTAAAGTCAGGAAACAACAATGGTGCAGTAGTTTTCTCTCCAGGTTTACGAAGAGGGATGTGCCTGAGGAAATGTTACCTCCTCCTTCATTCAATTATAAATTTTTGTAGAGGCCGAGTTTTTTCTTAAATGGAAATATTTTATAAAATTTAATTGAAACACACAAAATAATGGATGATGAAAGCTTATAGAACTGAAAACAAGTCCAATAACAGAAAATACTGTCATTTTTGACAGGAACATCAAGATGATATGGGCAGATAATTTTTTACAGGTGACAAGATTTCCATAGAGTCCTAAAGCTAGTTGCCTACATTGCCATGTACAGTGAGAAGAAGCCTCTGACTAAGGCAGTAGCTACCTATCAGAAAGGAACTCAGTATTGAGAAGAAAGCCAGATTTGGGTAAATAAGTGATTATGTGAATTTCAGTTTGATATCTTTGTGTGAGAATTACTCTTTCTGGCCCATGGTAATCCCTTCCTGAGTAGCATTACACCTTCAAAAGGCCTAACAACCAAACTGGCATGATGTTTACAATGCAGCTTCCACACTGTTCTGTGTATTGGAAAGGAGACAAACTAAAGTTACTAAAATAATTCGTAAAAACTACTTGACATCTAGCAGTGGTATTCACAGTACTCAAAAGGTGGAACAGCCTGTGTCCATCAATATGGAGCATACCTAAAAGGGATATTGTTCAGCTTTTAAACAGAAATTGTAATACATGCAACAATAGGAATGAACCTTGAAGACATCAGGTTGAGTAACATAAGTCAGTCACAAGGGAAAAATATTACTTGATTCCTTGTAGGAGAGGTAGTAGACTCGTCAGATTCATAGAAACACAAAGTAGAATGGTGGTTGGCAGGGTCTTGAGGGCGAGAGAATGAAGAGTTTGATGTTTAAATTGGAAAGATAAAAATTTTCTAGGTGGTGTTGGTGATGGTTGAGAGCATGTGAATGTACTTAATGCTGTAGAACTTTATACTTGAAATGATTAAAATAGCAAATTCTGCTTTATATTGACCACAATAAAAGATAATTGACCAGATGTGTGGCTCTGTCTCTAAAGTCTGTTCACTTCTCTTGACCTGTTTATCTATCTTAAATCAGTACCACAACTTGACTAGTAGGTCTTTTTAATAATTCGCAAGTTTGTGTATGTCCTTCAAGTTTGTATTCAAGGTTCTTTTGGCTTATTCGAGGTTGTAAGAATTTTAATACAGATTTTAGAATTATATTGTCTGTTTCTACGAAAAAGTCCTGCTGAAATTTTGGTTGAGGTTGCATTAAACCTGTAGACCAACTTGTGGAGAATTAGTATATTAATAATATTGTTTTCTAATGCATGAAAATCATACATCTGTATTTACTATAACCCTTAGTTTCTCTTAGCAATTCCTGATAGTTTTTAAGTGTCCAGATCTTGAATATTTTTCCCAAATTTATCCTTAAGTATTTCATACTTTCTAATGCTCCTAAACGTGGCATTTAACTTTAAAAAAAAATAAAAACAAAAATGGCATTTAAAAACTTTTTTTTTTAACTTTTTGGTTTCATGTTGTTCATTGCTGGTGTCTTGTAACCTTGCTAAATGCACTTACTAATTTTAGTAGTATTTTTGTAAATCCCATTGGATTTTTTTACATACACAGTTATGTTGTCTGCAAATAAAGACAATTTTACTTCCTATTTATACATATGCCTTTGATTTCTGTATCTTGCCTTTTGCTCTGGCTGGAAACACCAGTACAGTTTTGAATAGAAATGGTGAGCGAGAATGTCCGTTTTTGATCTCCTGTAGGGTAATGCATTCCCTCTCTCACCACAGACTTTGCTTTTACTGCAGGGGGGTGGTGGTGGTGCCCCGTGGTGGTTATAGATACTTTTTATTAGATTGAAGAAGCTCCGTGCTAGTCCTACTTTGCTAAGTTGTTATCATTAATTGATGTTGAACTTTGTCAGAATGTCATCTACATCTGCTGAGAAGACTACATGGTTTATCTTTTTTTTTCTTTTTGTCATAGTGTCATGAATTCTCTTGACTGATTCTGGAATTTTAAACCAATCTTGTATTCCTGGGATCAACCCTACTTTAGTCATCCATCATGTATTATCCTCTTTTAAACCATTGTTGGAATCAGTTTGTTAAGATTCTGTGAATAATTTTTGCATCTGTGTTCATGAGCAAGATTGGTTGGTTGATAGTTGCTCTTTTTTTGCTGTGTCTTCGGTTTTCATAGATTAGTTTTGGCTTCATGTAATGACTTGGGAAATATTCTGGCTTCAGTTTTCCAGGAGAATCTGTGGAATTGATACTATTTCTTCATTAAAGGTTCGGTTAATCATCTAGTCCTGTAATTTTCTTTGTGGAATTTTTTACTTTCGATTTTAAAATAACTGTGGACTTTCCAAGAGTTGCACAGACAGCAGAGAGAGCAGCGATTCACCTGCACTGGCGCCCTTCGTACCTCTTGACATCCCTGTGGTACGCTTCTCTGGTAGCAGCCGCACCTTCTTCCTACATGTAATTTGTGGGGGTTTTTTTCTGAACAGTCTGGATTGAAGTTCAATCAATTTTTAATTTTCAGAAAAACCAACCTTTTTCTGGTAACTACTTGAAAGTTCTGTGTTATGTAATAGATGAAAAAATGTAGCTTCCTTTTTAAAAAACGTACAGTGGGAATGATTCAAGTCTAGTACTTTTCAGGTATCTATATCACTTTGTAGTTTCCACACTAATAATTGCTTTTTATGCTTTTCAGTTCAGCCATTTGTAGCTTCTCTGGCTCAGAACATTAGTTTTCTCTATGAAGTCAGTATTTAACCTCTCCCTGCGGAGTGGAATACTGACTGGCACAGTATTCCCAGGCTTAGATGGAGCTGTAAAGACTTTAAGGAAAAAGCAAGAGTTAAGGCAAGATGATATTTTCATACCTATAAAGTATGTTAAGTAATTTTAATAAGTTTGATTTTTTCTTCAAAATGTTTTCTTCTTGTTAATAGCTGGTTGTCTAGAAACTCAAGAATCTAGTTTCTTTTGAGCTTGTTATATAGACCCTGGTCTCCATCCTCAGAAAGATGGTAATTACTTAACATATCCAGAAGTTCCCAGTTTAAGAATGTCAAAGTAGATTAAGGGATATACCGTTGGCTATAATAAATAATAATCTGAGAAATGTTAATATTCCCTCTACTCTTGCATTGTTCCTTTGCTGTGCTTGGAGGTTTACGATGAGTAATGAAAAGCATACTAAAACATTTTTGGCCTTTTAAGTGGATTTTTTTGTCTGTCCACCTCTGTCAGCATTTCATCATAAATTGAATTCAAGGTGAATGGCACTTTTAGATCTAGAATTGACCATAGACATACCCATATTCACTAGCAGTTCGGTATTTCAGGGTTTCATGATTAGAAAAAAATACTGTTACTAAGGATTGTGTAAGTCCTAATTTCTCAGAAAGTTTTAACTTAAATTCAGAACAGTTAGGTTAATCGTGGCTTACAGTAAGTACCAATAAAGGAAAGACATGATGTGCCATATGTCATTCGGTTCCACCACTACCAGTATGATGTAATTCCTTAGAGTGAATGACTGGCTCACGTTTACAATTCAGCTTGATTGTAAATATGGATGTGTGTACTGTAGTTTTGTCTGGTGCTATCATTACTAATATAAAGTGGATATTTTATTTTCAGAAGGGGACCATCTGGACCAAGATTTGGACCTAGAAATGATAAAATTAAGCAGTAAGTTCAAGAGATGCTTGTTTCTTTAAATGATTGTCATGTTTCTAAGTGAACCAGAGGTTGGAAAAATATAGCCCGTGAACCAAATCTGCCGGTCTGTCTTTTACATAGTTCTGTTGGAGAACAGCCCTAGCCACGTGTTTCAGACTATCTATAGCAGCTTCTGAGGTACAGTAGCATCGTGAAAGAGTTGTGATGGGGCTCTCATGGCCTCCAGCATTTAGTATCTGCTGTCTGTCTCTTACAGAAAAAAATTGCTAACTGCTAATATGAACTAAGTGTAACTCTTAGATGATCAAAACCTACATATTTTTACTTTCATAAAGCTACCTCTAAATTTTATAACTCAGAAAGTGGAGGGTTGTTTTTCTTATGTTATTTCAAATCCATTTAGCATAATCTGAAGAAGGTCTATTTTGGTTTCTAGTCTATAGCTTGATTCTCCTTTTCAGAATCATAGAATATATTTAATTCATTTATAGCATCTTTTACCTACTTCCTGAACTTGGATATCTTATCCTAATCCATATATTGTTCTTAAGTTTTATGGCAAATGGATTTTCAGTTTAAAACTTCCGGTATTACTTGGTGATAGATGATTATGCTACAGAGAATGTATCTACTGTGGAAAAGTGTGGGTCGTGACCAGAAGAGAGAAGGGACGGATAGAACAGAAAATCACCTGAGGGAGTGCCCTAAAGACTGACCGACCTATACTGTGTAACAAACTGGAAGATAAACTAAGTGACCCAGACTCAGGAGCTAAGGAAAGATAATTCACTGCCCTAATCTTTGGTATAGCTGGGAAGGTACTGTAATAGAGTCCTTATTTACTATTCAGATATTTTGGCTGTAATTTTAATCAGTTAACTGTTGGTAGGAAGAAATGTATCGGTTTTAGCCTAGTCCTAACTTAAAGGGTTTCAAGATAGGTAACCAGTGCTCAAGTTGAGTATTCTGTATCTGAAATGCATAGGATCAGAAGGATTCTGAATTTTAGATTTTTTTAGATTTTGGAATATTTACATAATGAGATATCTTGGGGAGAGAATCCAAATCTAAACATGAAATTAGTGTATGTTTCTTGTATACATATCCTGAGGTAGTGCTATACAGTATCTGTAGTGTAACTGCATTTTGACCACATCCTGTCCCAGGAGGTCAGGTATAGACTATTCCTTTGTAGTGCTATGTCAGCGCTATACAGTGTTTTATTTTGCAGCATTTCCCATTTTCAGATGAGGAATGCTTAACCTGTACCAACAAATTGATGCGGGCACTATTCTTGGTATATTCACTTTCTATTGTTCTGTAACAAATTATAAACTTGCTGTGTAACAGCAGTGCACATTTATCATCTCACACTCGCCCTGCGTCAGGAGCTCCAGGACTGCCATGTGAGTCCTCCGCTCGGGGCTTCACAGGCCTGCAGTCCAGTTGTCACAAGGTGCGCAGCCTCACTGGAGGCTTGTGGCCACATTCCAGTGGTTATGGACAGAATTTCTTCCAGAAGACAAAATGTCCACTGCTTCACGTCTTTGATTTAACCAGTAAAGATCTAATTTGCTTTCAGATTCACAGTTTATTACTTAGAGCGTAAAAAGGCAGACAAAGGTCATTGTCCCACCCACCAAAAACGATGATACCAAAACGAAAGAGCCTGTGGGCTACAGGACCAGTTGTAGGATGCCCTGCGGTAAAGGGTCTGTTTTTAGACTGCAGCTGAGTGTTTTTTACAGTCTGCAGATATTACCTACTGAAGGACATGGGAGGTGATAACATGGTGGTCAGTATGAGGTGGCCTCAACAGGCCACTCATTCCCTCGGGGTTCTAGGGCAGCATAAGACATGTGGCATATGTGGATGTCCTCAAGGGCACTAACGTGTAATACCTGAGCCATCGCCCTGCCCTCAGCCACTGCCTTGTGTATCTACCTACATGGTCTTATTCTCCTGTGCCCAGGCTGTCACTAAAGAGGGGCAGTCCACTGATGACACGTTTGGCTGGTGTCCTGCCGGCATGCTTGGTTGCTGTCTGATACCCTTCTGCAGAGCGAGCCTGTTGAAGGGGTATGACCTATGGGGTCTTTCGAGTATGATTTTTCCAGATGAACCGTAAAACCATTACCAGTTACACTAAGTAGTCATCACAGAGTGTGTCTGTGTAATTATCTCATCCATTGAGGTACATAAACTGTATGTATACACAGTAACTTTGGTAATCGCAGAACTTTTAAAAAATTATTATAGAATAAATATAATGATTCTTACTCTAGAGCTGAGAGCTGGCCAGGTTTAGTTAGAAATTAGTGATCAAAGGCACAGATTAAACCTCGATGGTTCAACCTCATGAATGCCTTTCTAACCAGGACATGCCTCATCGGTGTGGCCAAGATGACAGAGGATAACTTGCTACACCACTTGCCTAAGGAAAACTCCCTGGCATTAGTAACCCACATTGTTCAGTGTTCCAAGATATGTTAGCACCACTTAATTTGTGACATTTCAGGGTATTTCGTGATTATACAGATCAGCAACATGCCTTCATTTGAATTTTGACACTATTAATGTTGAGAAAAAGCTAATACAACAAAAGATACCCAGCATTACTCTTTAGGGAATATTTTGAGGGAAAGATTTTAAGTATTCATAGAACTATATAGAATTATAATTCTTTTTGGAATGTTTCCTGGCTTTTAAATTAAGTAATATACCAAGGCCTACTCTGGTGTATTGTAGGTGTCTGTCACAGGGAGGAGGTCTGCTGACTACGGCCCTGGTCAGATCAGCCTCACTTTTATAGGCCTCCAGAGAGTGTTCCGTGATGTAACAGCAATGTGTGTGAATTACAAAAACACAACGTAACTATAGCAATTCTTTTGTCAACAGTACCTTAAAAGGCCACAAGATGGGGATGTTAACGATGAAAATAATGCTTTCCATCTAAAACAAGGGGTGAGCTTGTGCATGCTGCGGAGCGTGACGCTCTTTTTTAATAGAAGAGCCCTGGCACTTAGCAAGCATGTGCAGAGCGTTAGGATTGTGCTAAATGTTTGAAAATCATGATTACATTTAATTCTTACATGTGAAACAGAGGTTATCATTTGTGTTTTAAAGCTGAGAAAGTACAAATACTTTCCATAGCCACATAAATGGTAAGTGATCAACCGGGTTGCAAACCCAGTTTTGTCTGAACATAGAACCCAAGCTCTCTGCCCTCCACCAGGCAGTTTCCCCATGATGATTAGAACAGGGACAGGTTAGGAACACAGGTGTCAGACTGTCAGAGGACAGAAAACAGTCTTAAAAGTTATTTCCTCGCCCTGTGTCTTTACCTTTTCCCAGCCATGCCCTGTCTTGTGTCATCTTCTTCTAAATGATCTGAAGGTCACGGTATCAATTTCCACTTCTCCTTTCCAAACTTGCTATTCCTTTGAGTTCTTACTTTTCTGTTTTAATTGCCGTTATCTGTCTGCTACCACTTGCCTGTTCAGATTATAAATTGAAGAGTCTTATATCCATTTCTGTCCTTAATTCCTTTACCAACATCCAGTTCATGGCTTCGTTCTTGAAATAACCCCCACACATATCTGTCCCATGGTGACAGCAGACCATTTCGAGACCACGTGCCAAAATGCGGCCCCAAACCCACCTGCGTTTTGCAAACTGCCAACGCTGCACTTAATCTAGTGCTGAAGTTTTACTTTAGAAAGAACCGACTCTATGTTAACATCTTCTGAAGGGAAAAACAGTGACACACGTGCCATAGGGGCTGGGGCTTTCCCACTGCCTGCCGCCTCCTTTCCTCTGCCCGGGTCCTTCTTTACCCCTCAAGACTCAGCGTCAAGACCTTGATCCCATCTCTGATCCAGGCTGGGTTCACCTGGGATACGTGACTGACACTGGGAGCTTTTTCCCTTAGAGGAATCAACACCTGCTAGTGTGCTTACGGGTCTCTGTTTTCGCAGGCTCATAACCTTCATCCTGGTATCCTTGATGAAAGCATCACTTTCTAATAAATATTTTTGAATAGATTCAATATTTAATTTAGATTAGAAAATACTTGGTGAATACTTACTTTGTATGAGGCACATTTCACTGGGAAACAATGGGTGGGACAGCGTCTGCTTTCACAGCATTTATAGCATAATAAGGAAAATAAGACCCATGTGAAATACAAACAGAAAGAGGATTATAATTACTATGAAAATGTAAAAGATCACAGGAAAATATCTCGTTTCCTAAAAACTATCCTTCACATTAAAGTAAGTAAGACTTAACTTTTTCTTGTACAAAAGTTGTGTTCTGGGTACAGAACATCTTGAAATATAAAAATACAATGATGAGATTTTCTCTTACTGAATAAATGTTGCACAGTAATTAGATTGAGAGTAATGCCAATGGATAGTAACTTATGAAAGAGAAAACACTGATTCTTTAATCATTTAGTAAATAAAATATGGGAGGGTTCCCATCAGCAATAAGGATTTATTACATGTGCAGCCTATTGCTGAGGTAATACCTCTAGATTTCTGGTAATCTAGAATTAATCTAGGATTGTATGGGTTCTGTTCTAATTAATTGGCCTATATCTTTGGAGTTGTTTTTCTTACACAGATTCTAGAATCACCTATTTCTTCAGCTTTTTGGGTTTATTTTAAAACCATGTGTAATGCAGGTGTACTTATAGCCATAATCACTATAATTTGATTACATGTGGGAGCTATAGTACATTTTGTTCATTCGTACCCTGCCATACTGCCTTATTTTGGGCTATTAACCATTATCACTTGTATAAGGCGAAAAATAACTACCTAGGAATTTCAAGATTCATCCTTGGTAAATGGTACATTTGTTTTTATGTTGTAATTGCAGAGAGGGGTCTGTAATCACTGCTTTATATTGTTTTCTCAAGAAGCCGGCTTTGTTCTGTAGGATTTCCTCTGGACTTGTTAAGCAAGTATTGATTGAACATACTTTGCCCTAAGCGCCACGGTATAAGCGGTAAGCGTAGACAGAGAAAATAGGCAAGTTCCTCATAGTCATTCATTGAGTTTAGCTTCTAGTGGAAGCATGCAGAAAATAAGCATATAAATGGGAAGTAAGGACTTTGATGTTAAATGCTGAAAATAAAATACAGTGATGTAGTAGAATGGGCTGTGTTAAAGCTTTAAGGATAGTTAATGCAAAGCCGTCATTGTACATTTGAGTGTAAGTTCCTTGAGATGTGGAATTACTGTTTGTTTTCCTAGTACCTAAAACAGTACATCGTAGGTACTCATTATTTATTGAATAAATAGATTAGTTGTGCATTTATGCCATTGTTCATATGTAGAGTAAACACTTGTAGCTCTCTGCTTAGAGAATTCAGATTTAAAACGAAATATCTTAGAGATTCTGGTGGTTCATAAAATCTGAGCAGAAGAGAATTCTGCATGTCCCTGCCTGGTTGAGCTTCAGTCTTACATTTTTTCAATGGAGTGACACGTGGGAAACGGGACTCCGGATGCTGTGATCGATCCCAAAGGCTCTGCAGGTCGTCAGTGGGCGCGTGCACTGCTTTGAACACCAGAGGGAAGTGGTCGTCGTGGTGCGTAGTAACTGCTCCCTGGCTGTGAGATTACTTCTGAACCCACCAGTGTCTGCATGGGCCTCATTCCGGTTTGGTTTGGTTTGGTTTTTGGTGCTGGGAATCAAACTCAGGACCTCGTGCTTGCCAGGCAGGCGCTGTGCCACTGAGCTGTATCCCTAGCCACTCATTTTATTTTTAAACCAAACTTTTTGAAGAAGTAGCTTAGTGATAGGAAAAGGACAGAACTCCTTTAAAATACACATGACTAGGTCTGAACCATAACTCTCTGAGTTAATTTGGGGATAGTGTGGAGTAAAAGAGAAGAAATGTGTGAAATTTTTACAGGCTTTCCTAGTGATAGCAAATATACTTCTTCCCCAAAGAGAAATATAGTTGTGTATCCATATTTATTTAAACATTCATACATATTTAATATTTATTTAGTTGCAAATAGCACTTTAAATATTTTTGAGTCATAAGAACCATGAGTTCATTCTGTTTCTCCTCATAAATGTTTAACTGCTGTGACTTATTTCGTAAGTAATTACTCCTATCTTCTGATTATAACATCAGTCACTGGATACTCAAAATAACTAGGCATGTTCCTTGAGATAACTCAGGCATGACCGTGTGTAGTTGAAGATCAACAATTAATTTTTATTTTATTTATTTATTTTTTGTCTTGTTGAGACAGGGTCTTGCTCTGCCATTCAGGCTGGCCTTGAGCTCACTTTGTAGCCCAGGCTGGCCTCAAACTTTCAACTCTTTTCCTGCTTCAGCCTCCCGAGGGCTGGGATTACAGGTGTGCACCATCACGCCGGGCACCAACGATTAATTTTTAAGCTTGGTTTTTATTGAATACTCTAAAATTTGATTTAGAATTTTCCTCCTGAAATGAAGAAAACATTTTCAGTTTAAAGGGTCACAAAATATTTTTGATTTTTGCTTCCTGATGAGCACTTCAAAACATTCCTGAGTGTTCCCAGTTGCCTTAAACTCTGTTCATGGTTAGGAAAAAGCTGGTAAGCAGTGAAGAGTTCTAGCCGTTAAACACCGTGTCTCTCAGGGTGTGCCTTACATTTCCACTTTGGGCAGTAAGTATTACCCGTAAGCCTCTAACCTACCCGGGCAGACACTTTCATTGGCCCTTGTGTGTGAAATACATAGGTGATCGCTGTGCATGCTGCTTTAACAGCCCCTTGACAATAAGATGAAACATTTAGAGTCAAGCTGTTTTACTAAATTCTGCAGTTATTAAACATTCTGACAGTAAATTTAATTTGCTTGTTTGAAACATTATTAGGAGCATGACTAAAACTACATCTCAGTTAAACATTAATTTATATTGTGTTGTATTTATTTATTGTAATACTGGGGATTGAACCTCACACATGCTAGGCAAATGCTCTACCACTGAGCTATATCTGCATTGAGACAGGGTCTTAAATTGCCCAGGCTGGCGTCTAATTTTGAGTCTTTCCTGTCTCAGCCTCCTGAGTAGCTGGGATTACAGGTATGCACCCCGACACCTGATTCAGGTTATCTTTAATTATCTGAGCACTCATGCCCACAACGGGAAGAACATTGCTTATTTACATTTTATAGTTTAAAAATAAACTGTAATTCTCTAGGCCTTTCATGTTCTCTATCATGTCTAATAAAAGTTTCAAAAATTGTAAATATTTTGAGAATGATTTTTATTTTTTTTATTAGTGTTCAGAATCAGGTGGATGAAGTTATTGATGTCATGCAAGAAAATATCACAAAGGTAATTGAAAGAGGGGAGAGACTAGACGAACTGCAGGACAAATCAGGTACAGCTCTTTCACCTGTTTCTTGATGTGAATCTGTGTTTTACTAACTCCTATCTTCTGCCTCTTCTGTGGCCACTGTTGAGGAATCTTGGCCTAGGAAATGAGCATTTGATTCTTAAGATGCTTTTTATGGTTTAGTTTTAGCTCCCTTTACTTTGAATCACACTGTTGTTATAGTCTTTACTGCTCAGGTGACAAAGGAGAATTGTTAAATTCATTGTTGAAGACTTTAGAGATTTTTTTTCCTGTTGCCCTCTTGTATTGATATGCTTTGTGTTTCTGACCATTTTAAGGCATAAAGGTCTAACCAATTTTTTCCAGTTTGTTTCAAATTTGGCTGATACTTTTCATTTGAATTCTCTAGTAACTTAGTGACCTTAACCTTGCTTTAGTGGCAAACGTTAGTGTCAGTACCAGTAACCATTCCCAGCATGGTTTAGGCACATGTGTGAGTGATGTGTGGCCGGCAGATATTTATGCTTTCTCTGCTGACGTGGTAACTTTGCCAACAGATCCTAGTCTTTGTGCCATAAACTTCCGGGCACAGTAGTCACTTGTATTGTTTGGTGAATGGCCGAACACTTGATTAATTCTTTTTTTTTTTTTTTTTTTTTGCGGTACTGGGGATCGAACTCAGGACCCTGCGCTTGCTAGGCAGGCGCTTATTCCACTGAGCTATATCCCCAGCCCCTTGATTAATTCTTGATAGACTTGCTTGACCAAAAAATTTAGAAACTTTTAGAATTCATACTCCTTTTCTCTTTAAAACTCAGTTGCTTTTGGTTTCTAAAAACCTTACCTTCATATATAATTTTTTTTCTAGAGATATGCCAAGTTTGTTTGTTTGTTTGTTTTTCCAGTGCTGGGGTTTGAGCCTTGGGCCTTACAGATGCAAAGCGGGCACTCTACCACTGAGCTATACTCCCAGTCCCTACTGTTTGTATTTTTTTGTCTTTTTGAATTTTTTATTAATACACGTTTGCAGTATATAATGAGGGCATTACCATGGGGTGTTGATACAGGTACATAACCCGTCTTAATTCTTTTTATGTCACCTTCCCCTTTCCTCCCCCTACCTTTGATCTCCTTACCATTTACAAAAAATCTATCTCCCTGTTTGCATTTAATGTTCATATTTTTCTAAGACTATTTTCTTGCCAGAATTTATTTGAGCACTGAGGCCGTGGAGGGTTCGCCTGATCTTAAAGCAAAAGTAGATGAGCGAACTGACCTACAGCTGGGCGTTGCTGTTTCTGTTTTTTTTCTGTTTACAGTGTAGAATGGCAGAATTTGTAGGTGGAAGAGAAGGTGCATGTTGTATTCATGCTTAAAAGGGAACAAATTTGCAGAAGTAGAAATTAATATCTTCTTGTCTTTGTGTGACTCGATAAAAGAATCCTGTTATGTCGTTTAATCCTTTTCTCCATCCTCTATGTGATATAGAAAGCTTATCGGATAATGCAACTGCTTTTAGCAACAGATCCAAACAGCTTCGAAGGCAGATGTGGTGGCGTGGATGCAAAGTAAGTAAATCAGTACATAGCGGGCACATCAGTTGGCATCTCAGGTTATGTTCATGATAGATGGGAAGCAGCAAGCACCTGGGGAATATAAGCCATGTGCGGACGGGGACTGCCGCTGTCTTACTTACATCTTCTGAACTTGGAACATGATTTAAAAAAAAAAAAAAAAAAGCAACTTAGAAGAATCAAGCAATTCCTAAAGGCATATTTCCATAGATTTCTTCATAAAAGTAATTCACATCTTTATTAATACCTTATTTGCCTCTGGGCTTACTCTCACAAATACACATTTTTATAATTTATTTTGGTACTTTTGAAGCATCTTAAATCATTATATAGAGTTTTTTTAATGAAGTGGGAGCTACAGAAAAACACTTTTTTATGTTGAGAGGGAAAAAGTAAAGTAGTGTATAGGTCAGAGTCTCTTATTCCAAGTGGGATCAAGGGGAGAAAAGTCCTATTGTTCCAGAGAAATAAGAAATAAATTTTTAACAAGGAAAAGAATGGGATCACTTGACAGTAATATATTTCTGCAGAACATTTTATGAAACGAATTTACTTCTTAAAGTGCAGCTAGCCGGGCATGGTGGCGCACACCTATAATCTCAATATTCTGGGAGGCTGAGGCAGGAGGATTGCAAGTTTGAGCCCAGCTCGGGCAACTGAGTGACTTAGTGAGACCCCAACTCAAAATAAAATGTAAAAAAGAGCTGGGGATGTAGCTTAGTGCAAAGGTCTTTGGTTCAATCTTCAATCTTAGGACTTCCGAAAATCAGGGGAGGATATATATATTATATATGTGTAGGACTACTAATCATTAAAAGGAAATATTTCTTCGTAAGTTTTTTTTTGTAGCTTTCCTGTCATGTGAACAAATATATTTTTCTTGATTCTGGGTATAACTTTGGCTATGATAAAAATACAGACACGAGCTCCTTGTTTGTAGCTTCTCATTTTCAAATTCAGCGCTAATTTTCCAAACCCGACTTTGCCGTATGCTAAGGACTTTTCCCAGAGCTGCCTTGGGTTTACGTAGTTGGCCTGCCTGCCAGATGCTCTTACTTCCAAGACCGAGCTGAGGAAAGAGCTCCCCTTGTTGAGAACTTAGATTTTCTATTGTAAGTTCTTTGTTCTTTAAAGAATAAATTTTGTGCTCTCTTTATTTTTATTTCTAGCAGGATTTTCTGTTCTCTAGTATGAAAAAGCATAAGGCCCGTGAGCCGCTGACCCCTGCTCTCTTCAGCGTCCACGGCCGTATCATAAAGCCACAGAAAGATAGTCACACTACAGATCTTGCTAGATTCTTTCAACCACAGCAAGAGATTTTTGTTTTGTAACTTACAACGGTTCAAATCAAGGAACCTTTACTTACCACTGATAGCCTCAGCCACGTAATGAACATGTTCTGTAACATACCAAAGCTCTTTGAGAGCAGTGGGGATTTCCCATTTGTGCTTCCCTAGTGTCTCTCTCTCCTGCTGCACTGTGCCCTGCGCTCTGCCTGCTGCTTATTGGGGGCCACCTTCCCATACTCCCATGTTCTTGGTTAACTTCAGAGCAGTGATTGAGGAAGAGTTTTATGGGGAAAGTTATCAGAACAGAACGCGAGTCAGGCGTTGGCAGTCGCTGAAAAGGAAGAGGGTGGAAATGGATTAGAACTGGACATGAGGGGATCAGGAGCGTCAGTGGTAGAAATAGCCTCTGTTTGGTGGTGATGCTGGTGAACAACTATGTATAGTTGTTTTTGTCAAAACCCATCAAAATGTACTTCTGAAAGGATGAATTTTATCCTATGTAAAGAATATCTCAATAAAACCTGACTTTAAAATCAAGGAAGTGAATACATTTTTCCAATGAGTAGGGAATGAGAATTGCTGACCCCTCTTACGTATCTGGGAGGTGGTGAGGTGCTCACATGTTTATTAATAGACAGAGTTTTGTGTGTGGTATTCGAAGGAAGAGTGCTTTGCACACACAGGAGTAAAATACTGCCCTTTGGGGTTGCAGACACTTCCTGTCCAGTGTGAGAAACCCAAAGAATACAACTACTCATTGCGGTGTTTTAAAATTGATACTGGGGCTGGAGGTACAGCTCAGTGGGGTAAGTGCTTGCCGCTAAGCACTAAGGCCCTGAGTTCGATCCCCGGTCCTGAAAAAAAAAAAAAAAAAAAAAAAAAAAACAAATAAAATTGATACTGATATTTCCATTTAAACGGGGCAAATTAATCTAGGTTTTAGGCAGAATGGAAAAAATACTACAAAATTACACATTCCTTTAGAAGTGTTTTCATATCAAGTTAAGGTTGTTTATAGGATAATATGCACCTGGATACCTACTGAAAATATAGTTCCTGTTTCTCTACATTTTGAGTTTTTCTACATTTTTTGGTTATCATGATAGATAATTTTAGTAGGTGCTGATAATCCAAATTGCAAAGTTTTCCTGCATTCTCTGGGTTAGTCTTTCATTGTCACGAATGTAACCCCACCAGTTACTCCATTTTTAGAAACATCATTAGCTACCTCTCTTTGTGACAGTCATTGGAATATTCATCTGTTTATAACTGGTATCTTTTATCTGAGTGAGCCATTTTTAATGAATTTGCTAAAAATGATGGATTTTAAAGAAATGAAATAAATTCATAATTTGTACATTTTAGGATTAAGTGATTAATGTAACAGTTTTTTATAGAAGGGTAACATCAGTTTACAATGTCTAGCATCTAGCAGAAATTGACCTTACCTGTGAAACTAACACAGAGAACAGTCTTAGGCACTAAATGAGGTTACTCATGACGAATACAAAATACATTCCTTGGGATGGAGATTTTAAACACCATGGAGAACGGGGAGGAAAAAACTGACCGTTGTTCCCGTATACTTTGAGGGTCAGTACTATAAAATATGTGGCCCTGTTACAGAGCCCCGTGCCCACTGCCCCATAGCTTTGCTTCCCACAGTTCCAGTACCCGTGACCTCAGTGGCCCCAAAATAGTAGTGTCTGTGTTGACTTTTTCAAGAGAGAGACCAAATACACTTAACTTTTATTACAATTTATTGTGATAGTTGTTCTTAGTTATTAATCTCTTACTATGCCTCATTTATCAATTTTATGATCAGTACACATGCATAGGAGGAAGCCCAGTATGCGTAGGATTTGGCGCTGTCTAGGGGGCCATCCACTGGGGCCACATTTCCAAGGAACCTGTGGTCTTCAGATGAGGGAGGCCCTCTGTGTATTAAATCTTTTGGATTTGCTGCTTTCTTACTCTTCACATCTTGACACTTGAACAGAATTGGTAAAATTTCATATACTGTGTTGTTCCTCCCTCACATAGAAATAAGCAGTGAAATAGTAGACAAAGAGGTCCGGCTCCATAAGGGCTTCGTTACTGTTTGTTATGCAGTATAGCCTGGGACAGTAAAAGCCAGCAAAGACACAGTTTTTGGGAGAACAGCCAGCAAGATCATAGGAAAATCAAATTGAGACCCTCTCAGTGAAAGTGCCTGTTATTGATGAGTTACTATGATATGGTAAGTGTAAGTGGCAGGACAGGTAGTCCTGGCTTTATTAACCAGTCAAACAGTATTCTTGATGTGCCTTTTTCTTCTGTGTTGTAGATAAAAGCCATCATGGTTTCAGTCGCCGCCGTCCTTTTGCTAGTGATCATCAGTAAGTATTTACTGGCTTATTATTTCGGGGAGCTATTGTTTTGTTCTGGAGCTTGCTTTCATTTCCTTTTGGTTTCTTTTCAGTTGGTTGAGTATATCTAATGGCCATGATTGAATAATGAGTTTTGATCTGAGTCAGGAATCTTAAGCTAGAAGTTTTGGATCTCTGAGAATGCGTGCTGGGCTGGAGGTACAGCTCAGTGGGGTAAGTGCTTGCCGCTAAGCACTAAGGCCCTGAGTTCGATCCCCGGTCCCGGAAAAGAAAAAAAAAAAAAAAAGAGAATGCGTGTTAAATTTTACGTAAATATGCACGTGTACATTTCTGTAGGGACAAAGTCTATTTCTTTTGTCCAGTTCTCAAGAGGAGCCTGTCCGCTGCCCATCACGCACACACCCTCGAATGCAGGGACAATTTGTTCAAGGCCAAATCTGGTTTTCCTTACACCTAGGAAGATACTCTTTTTCCGTTTGCCGGTCATTTTCAGATACAGTAATTTGGGTAGTAATACTGTGTTGGAAGGACAAGTGCAATTCAATGCTCCTGGTGATGTTTTCTGTTTGTCTTTGCTTTGAATTTGAACTTGATTTTAGTCATTAAAGGAGAATTCCTTCCTCTTCTTTTCCTTTAATATTGTTTTATGGTCAAATCATTGTTACTACTTACCTTGCCAGAAGGCCTCTGTACCTACGTCTACAGAGAGTGTAGAAACATCTGGATAGCACCTCAAAATAATCGTTTGAAAAAACCACATGACTCTACTATGTTTAAACAAAAAGTTTTGTTAGAAAGAAATACAGCCAGGTCCCGTTACCTGTGAACTCTGTGAATTCACTTACGAGCTGAAACTTACTTGTAAGCCCCAGCTCAGTCAGTACTCCTGTAGCGTTTCTACTCATTTGCAGACACTTTTAGAGCCAGCAAGAACTTTGAACCTCCTGAGGTTTTCAGTGGAGACTCACATAAGGCAGTCTCTGCCTTCCTGTTCCTTCCTGGAGTCTCTGCAGTGCCACGTCTTCCACATGTGTGTGCTGTCGGTTGTCATTTCATGGTTTAAATGGCCACCAACCAGAGCCCTGAAATGCTGTCCAGTGTCACCAAGTGTGAGAAGCTGTAATGTCCCTGAACAAAAGCATGTGTTAGAGGTACTTTGTTTGGGGATGGGTCACAGAATTTTTGGCCTTGATTGCAATATTCAGCGATATATATTAAATAATCTATACATTACACCAAAACATACATAAAACATTATATGTTGATTAATTAACAAAAATGTAGTAACCAAAGGCTCTTAGGAACTTAGACCCGTATTTTCCCTCGGAGCAGTGGTTTAGTATTTAGTGTTTGTGGTAACCATAGAATATAGTAACTCATAGCAAGAGTCAGCCATGTAAGATAGACAACATGGAAAATGTGGGATAGCATAAAGAAGCAAAGAAAATTCAGCTGTAATCTCACCACACAGAGGCTCGTGCTATTAATATAACTATCGGATATTCTAGTCTTTTCCTGTTAATTAATGAACATACTTTTAAAAAAACAAGTTCAAGTGTTTTTCTAATGCATTATGCATATTTCCCATGTGATTAGTTTTATATTTTAGCCACATGCCATTATTCTATATCTTACTTGATCAAGATGCCAGTGTTAGACCTTTACATTGTTTTATGATATTTTTGTATTTCCTTCTTATCTGTTATCAGATAAAAGTTCATCCTTTAGAATCCCCTTTTTTTGGTATCTTTTGAGACAGAGTCTTGCTATGTGGTTTAGGCTAGCCTTCAACTCACTATATAACCCAGGCTGGCCTCACACTCCCAGCAATCCTCCTGCTTCAGCCTCCTGAGTGCTGGGATTATAGGCATGCACCACCGCACATAGCAGTAACCCCGTTGTAAAAATGAACATAGTGGGGCTGGGGATATAGCTCAGTGGAATAAGCGCTTGCCTAGCAAGCGTAGGGTCCTGAGTTCGATCCCCAGTACCGCCAAAAAAAAAAAAAAATGAACATAGTTATAGTTAAAAATATTGCTTCTAACAGTATATGAATATATTTTGATACATTTGTTTTGATATATTTTTTTCTATTTTCTTTCTCTCACAGTTCTTTTAGTTGTGAAATACCGTACTTAATCTGATGCTGGAGCTCCTCGTTAAACAAGATTGGGACATTAATGATACTAAAAGATTGCTGCATAATTTAAATGAAACCTATGTATATAACTTTCAGAACTTCTTTTTCAAGAAACTAAGAGGCAAGTATCACTTCAAATTGGAGCGCCAAGAATGCCCAATTATTTTCTTCCCTTCCAATAAAATGTACTTTGAATAATTGTATAAAGGAAAGAGAACTATTTTGCTGTATTCCAAGCATCTAATTTGAAACTAGATACTCGCCGGTTCATTCTTTGTATATGTAGTCAAACACTGAGTGACAGTATTTCATACTGATATTTTAGTGGCATAAGGTCTTGCATCATTGCATCGAGAGAGGGGTCGGGCTGGGGGTCTGAAAGCCTGTGTAGTGGACCAAACCATTATGCTAAAGAAGATCCGTAACCATTCCACCAGTGTGTGCAAGGATGTCATTTTTTTGATAATATATGCTTTGTAAGCAATTTGCACATGTTTATGGGTGTAATAAAAACTAAATGTTTCTGCCTTTGACTATGACTAAAAACATTCCAATAAACCTATTTTTGACTGTATAAGGGAAAGTGAACTAATTTTCTGGTATTTGGACTGTAGAAATGGGAAATTTAAACAGTGTGAGAAACATAGCATGACACCATAAAACTGAAGGTAATAAAACTGCTTGAGGATGTCATTGGAGTATTTAAAATGAGCAGTTTAGAGCTGCCAGTCACAATCGAGTCTGTTGTCAGTTAAACTCCAATAAGGATGGGCCAATCCTAATGTAAGTGAGATCCATTTGTAACTTTTTCCTTTATTTTTATTAATAGCTTTTCTCTTTAACTGTGCCTCTTTTACCAGAAGCACTAAAGCTAGAAAAATCGTCTGTTTTGAATTTTCTGTTTCCGTCACCCTTGGGGAGATGGATGTCGCACGATCGAGTGTCCAGACGCCAGTACCGTTGCGCAGTCGGAAGCATCGCTTCCCCCAGTGCAGACTGCCCGGTCAGCCGGTAGCCAGACGCTCAGAGCCCACCAGTAATCCTTGCCTGTTTTTAGAATGATAAGTGTGTTCATTGTACAGTGTGCCCAAGCTTTGTTCAAACAAGTCAAAATGAAAATGCTAATGTGTGTGAGAAGGAACCATTATAATAAAATTAGAGATTCTGTAGAAACTTGTGCACATGGAGACCTTAAATCAGAAATAGCGTTCATGGAGAGAATCAGTATTTAAATAGAGAAAATAATCTCATGTAACAAATTTTCTCTGGTCATTTTAATTCAAAATAGATAAAACATAGAACCTGGATTCTGTGTTTAATTCTATAGTATTAGCACCAAGAAATAATGTTCTGTTTAGAAATTTGAAGGCAGAAGCAGATTGAGAGACACTTAAGATACATGCAAGTTATAAAGACCTAAATGTGAAGGCTGAGTTCCATAGTTTATGTAGAGCATTTGAGAAGACATAAAGGTCTTGCATATTACAGAGTTTCGTTTCCTCTCCTCACACTGTAGTGTCAGTTAAGTGACAGCATATGAACTGCTAATAAACCCTTTGCCTAAAGAGGGTATCTGGGAAGGAGAGAGCATTGTTAGAATTTCAGTAGCTAATAGTTTGGGAATAGGAATATTTTAATGGAGTGGGCAGAATCAGTCCTACCGTACGTATGTACACCCTTTATTTCTATTGCAACTATTCCTATTAATTTGTGCAGGAGTCTGGCTCCTCTCCTTAGTAAGAACACAAATAGTTTCTTTTAAAAGATTCTACATTTCCAGTTTTTCTTTTAATAAAGTATGCCACTTGTGAAGAAATAGCTATTAAAAATTATGAAATTATTTTTAAATTTGTAATCATAAAGATAAAGGAAATATTTATATGATAATACTGTATATATGCAGCTGTGTCTGTACTTGAATGTGTTTCTGCGGAGAATACCAGCGGCAGATGTGAGGGTACCAGGACTTTGTAACGGCGGTGGCTTAGCTCGTTTCATCGTTTTGTCTGTCTTGGTCTTAATCTTTAAGTCTTTTTTTGTTTGGTTTTTTGGTACTGGAAATCGAACTCAGGACCTCGTGCTTGCCAGTCAGGCGCTGTGCCACTGAGGCATCTCTGGCTCTTAGTCTTAATCTTGAAACCCTTGAAATGGCTGGCATGTTTATGATGTTACTGTGGTAACATTGGCCACGTGAACCTTCTTATGGCCAGAACTGAAGAGAAGCAGTTGTTCACACGAAGCCAGCGTACCTTCATTTTTTCTTAGTCATTCTTTTTCTCATTCAGCTCAGATCATCCTACACATGAAAAGAATGAAGTTTCCCACCGTCAAAACTATCATTATTTCACAACAATGAAGATGGACGGAAAATTCAAGTAGCTTTTGCAAATTCTAGTTGATACTAGTGAAATCAGGGTACTACCTTTATGCCCAAAACATACCCATGTAGTTTATATAAATTACAGAAGCCAGTTGGCTTCCAGCCATTCTGTGGTTAGAATACTGAGTAATTGGTTCCTTCTGATTGTAACGCAGTAGTATCTGTGGTCTTCAGCTTCTCTGATAAAGCTCCCTGGAAATTCCCCTCAGATTTTGTAAACTGGGAGATCTATTGATTACATATTGAAGACGGAACGTTACTTAAAGTGGAGCAAGGATAGTTAATAGGCATCAGATACAGAAATATCTTATGTTAACTCACTGGTAGATTGCCCGTTACTATAGCCTCTCTGTGCATTTCTGTAGTCTGCATTAGAAAATCATACCGTTAGCCTTTTATAGCAAAAATAGGCATCTTTCAGGTATGTGTAGCATGTGAGAGTACCCTGTAAATACTGAAAGAAACTAAAAGGGCAAGAATAAAAAAAAAATTGAAATATTTCATTGCCAATACACTATTAAACATGTTTAATGTCCTGTCAGTATTGTGGCCACAGTGAGCCTGTATCTGTGTCTGTATGTATACACTATGATTATGCCAGAAACTGTTTATCCACACTAGCATGAATGCCATTAGATGTCCTTAATTATGTTGAGTCCAGATATTACTAAGCCAAGGACTGTTCTAGTAATCTAATTTTATGTTTTCACATAGAAGTGTGATGGGAGTCCATTTTATTTTTCTGTGAGTGGGGAATAAGATCATGCATCAATCTAAATGCGTTTGTTTGGAATGCAGTGTATAGGAGATTGCCACAAAGCAATGTGTGCTTACATTTTCCTATAGTTTGACTTCTGCCATTTTAGGAAAATGCACTATAGGAAAAAGTAAGCACTTAATTTTACGTCTTGCTCATAAGGAGCTAAAAGATTCTGTATGTCTTAATCCCTTTATTGTTGCTTTTCCTCTGTTGTAGACAAATGGCACCACCTTTAGACTGATGTAGGGTTCGGGCCTTTGTGTGTGCATATGTGTGAGTGTGCATGTTTTTGCCATGCTTCCCAAATTGGCCTTGAACTCCTTGGTTAAAGAGATCCCCCTGCCTCAGCTTCCCATGTAGCTGGGATAAAAGGCCTGTACCACCACACCTGGCTGGGCCTTTGAATGTTTGATGGTGATTATGCTAAGAAGCTGCTCAGAGCAAGCTAGTAGGAATTAAAGTGTGACCACCCACCTGTAAAGCATAAGCCTATGAAAGTAAGGATTGCACGTGTTTCTCTGTCTCCCCAGCACAGAGCTGTGTGTGGCGCAGGTGGCCGATGAAGGTGTGCTGTATGAATGTGCATTGGAAGTCACACAGACTGGTATGCTGGTGTGAGTCTACGTTGACTTCCACTGTGTTCACCAGAGAGGGGACACGATGGACGTAACAGTGGGCATTTAGTCTTCACCCAGAAGTAGTAATAATTGAGTAGAGAAACATTCTGGTGGTGTAATAATCCGTTAGGTCCCTTTCAATTGAAGAGGTAATAAAATTTAGTTGTGTGCTAATTGTTGTAAGGCTACAAAGTAAATTGCCTAAAGCAGAGATTTTAATCAGTAAAATGCCAGAAGTCAAACAATAGGAAAATGTAAGCACTTAATATTACGTCTTGCGTACATCAATGTTTTACGTTTCACACTCCTTAATTTAACCTTCGTTGATAAGTGCCTTTGCTACTTCAAGGGGTGTGGTGGGAAGTGCTGTGCGCCGTTTCCCAGCTTCGTGGTTCTTCATAACCACTGTCACTGGCCCTGCACAGTCCTTTGTGTTCACATCAGATGTGTATTTGTAGCCTCTCCATAGTAAATAATAAACTATTTCATAGAAAACAGTAATTAAGCACTTTGACTTATTCCGTGTGTCATACGTTGCGTTAACTTCAAAGTATAACTTATTCAGCAATAAGATCTGCCTGGTCACCCCGATTTACTCTAGTCTAGTTTCCCAGTAAGGTAAATGGAGGAAAAAGTATGAAAAAAGGGTTTCTTTCACCAAAAAATATACCAAGGGTATAATATACCAATGAAATCTCGGAGGGATTTTTGAGCATAAATCGTAGGAGGAGAAAGTGGTGGTATGCTCATCAAAAAGAGAGGAAGGCAGATGGATGTGTCTCATCTCCCACTCGGAAAACCTGACACCTGCCAGTCATTCAAGATTTGGAAGAGCCAGGCAGGGAGGCCAGATCCAACTAAAATCCAGTCATGCTTAGTAAGTGCTCATTAAATGCCCTGCTGTACAGCAGTGGCTGTTAGTGTGCTTTTTAGCTGTAGATGTAAGGGGGGGTTTTCACCAGTAGCGAGATGTACTTGAGCAGGCCCAAGGGCAGTTGCACTTACTACTGAGCAGTAGGGCCAGATCTCACTGGGTTGTCTTTAAAAATGCACCTGCTGGACCCTGAAAACACAGGAAGGAGCGCCTCCTCCTGCAGTTCCCAGCCGCATACACACCTGCTGCTTATTCTTGAAAAGAAACATCACCAGCCAAACCCCTGTCTTCCTCACCTGCCCTGTTAGCTTCCGCTCCGTATCTGTGCTCTTTGTAGCAACGGTCCTTGAAAGATGTGGCCGTCCCTGCTGTCTACAGTTCTCTTCTGCGCATTCTCTGAAATGCGTTGGGCGTTTTGCCCGCACCCGCCGCACCAGCTTGCTGACCCTGGTGAAGGTCATCGGCGGGCTCCGCATTTGCGCCCTGCTGAGACCGGCGGCCCCTTCCCTGCCTCCGTGTGCACATCAGTGTTGGATGCAGTGTGACCCCCTAACGCACGCCTCTGGGGTTGTGTTTTTTCTCACTTCGCTGGGTTTTTCTCCTAATTTAACACTGTCGCGCTCCAGAGTTGTGTTTTTGGTCCCGTTTCCGCAGAGGGCCCCTCAGTCCGCACATGTCATCCTCTGTCAGGAAGGGCTGTCTCTGCTCACACGTTCCCGTTCAGTTGAGGTTCACGCAGTATTTTCAACATTTGCATTATTCTTCACTTCACATTTCACTGTACAAGTGCGCTTAGCCTGTTGGGGCTGCTTCACTTATTCATTACTCCTGTTTCCGATTTAGTGTGTCCCGCACAGACCTCCCAGTCCTCCCCTACGTGCCTTTGGACCTGTCTCAGTCATGGCAACAGAAACCTTCCAGTCATTTACGCCAAAAGCTGGATTCATGCCAACTTCTGGATTTTTCTAACAACCCGTGTCTAATTCGTGACTACTCCAATTCTTCCATTAAAATGTATGTAGAGTCTGACCAGCTCTCATTACCTCCACGCTTGCCGCCTGCTTCTTTGCCGCCAGGATCTCAGATGAAACACCGCACCAGTTTTCTAACTGATCTCAGCCTTCTACCACTTCTGCACGTCCCATAGTACATTCTCAACAGACTGGTGAAAGTAGTTCTTCCAAAATGTAGTTAGATCATGCCATTCCTTGGCTCAAAACTCTCCCGTGACTTCGTCTTCCCTAAATTAGTGGCCTGCCAGGGCTTCTGACCTCTTTGCCTGTCCCTTGCTGTGCTACAGCCACCCTGGCCTTCCTGTTCCTCAGACACCAGGATGCCTTAGGACCTTGCCCCTGCTTTTCCTTCCCGAAAGCCCTGCCTCACAGTGCCAGGAACTTCAGTGCCTTCAAGTTTTTGATCAACTTTCACCTCAGTGGATGTAAGTCTCTGAGATGTCGTCCAATTCCCTTTCCTGCTATTGTCCCCAAACAACGCTTGTCACATTCTATAGTGGTCTAATTGTTCCTGCGTCTTACCACCTCCCCATTCCAATGCAGCCTTCATGAGAAGGGATTTTGTCTGTTGTCCACTGGTAGACTCCGAACCACTCCTCATAAGAGCACATGTAATAGTGCTCGTGCAGGTCATTGTCAAATGAGTAAGTCCATTATGCTGAAGATACAAGGGAAGACCACAGTTTGGGAAATGATACGCTGCAAGAACTGAATTGGTTTCCAGTGTGTCAGCATCTGCAAAGGGACTAAAGACCTGGCCTCCATAACTCAGGGAGTTGTAAAGACGGGGGAAGTGATGGTGTGATTAAAGGTGTGAGGCAATTTAGGTCAGCTAAAAGAGAAACAAGTTAAAATAATTTCTAAGGATGCCAAGGTGCATTGCAAATTCTAATCCCTTCACTGAAGCAGTAAGACTGGCCTGCAGAAAATCAGTGATGTGTAAGAGGAGCAAATGCTAGGCTTGTCTTGGGCTACCTTCTTTCTAAACTACAGAACATTAGAACAGCATCCATAGCCTTCTGAGAAAATACAACTTTGACCCAATGCTTTTATACACAGCCAGGTGCTACTTACACATGAGAGTCACAAATGCAGTATTCTTAAAAACATGAGGGTTTGGAAAATAAAAGCATCCTCTCTCTTCTTGAAAAAAAAATATTGCTGGAAAACTTCCCATAGTACAGGCAGCTATGAGAGAAATCAAAATTGAGAGTTCAAACATCACATCATTTCACTCTTATAATTTAAGCCCTTTGAAGGATTTTCACAGCAGTTAAAAACTAAAACTTTCTTTTTCCTTGGTCCCGTGAGTTGTTGCCAGCTTGCTGGGTTAACAGCTCCCTCAAATAATTAAAAGAGTTTAACGAAGGTGTGAGTGGGCTTAAAGGAGCTACCAAGGACAGTAGGGCGCCAAAGCTTGAAGAGATGAAGGGAGAGAGATGGTACCAAAACCTGAAGCAAACATCACGGGACGGGCTGCCTCACAAGGGGAGCTCAAGGAAACATACTCTTAATTCTTTCCTTGTGATGTGATGTTAGGACCCCCACCCTATCCCCCACCCTTTTAGTTCAGCTAGAAACCACAGGGGAAGGAACCGCAGGGATGGGAATCACAGTGATCACTGCTCTAAAAGCCTGGTCTGCTGATGTCCAGATCCTAGTCCCCAGCTAGTTTGGATCTTGTGAATGTTGGCTGCTAACGGCTCACAGTTGTCCCCTTTGCTAAAGAACTGCCCTCGGTCTATGGAAGGCACGCGACCTCAGAACCATACGGATCCCTTAGGGTATCCCTGGGGCCAGAGACTGAGACTGATACTGGAGGCCCAAATGACTGACGCATTTCACGTTAGGTAACTCCGTTACATGCTTCGGAAACCTGCTACCACCCTGCACACGCACTAGGATCTGTCCATAACGGGCTGGACCTGAGACCACGTCCCTGCCCGGCTGTTTCCCTTCCTTACCCTGCCTCCCTCAGTCCCTTGGAGGTTTTGTGTGTTCTCACAACAAATCACATCTTTCTAGATGCTTGTGTCAGAAGTTTCTAAGGAACTCAGCCTAAGAAGTTACCAGGAATGATCCTAGAAAACCAATTCTAAGGGTGGGATTCTGGAATCAGATCACCCACTGATGAGAGGGTATGAGGGTATTGTCCCTAGTGCGAGGTGGACCACTGATGTCAGTGGTCTCTGATACGCGATGACAGTACAATTAGGTTCTCGTGGAGTGGGAGGAGTGCCAGTGGGGGGGGAAGCATAAGCCCATGTTGTCTCTGGCACTGGAGAGGAACGAGAGAAGTAATCACTTTATAGAAATAGGGCTGCTACTGCTAAGCACCAGCACTTTGCAAAAAGGAAACAGCTGTGCAGAACGATTAGTCATGAATTTAAAGCAGTCAGAATTGGAGAATCTCTTTGGAAGTATTTAAAGACAAGTTCATTTCCTGAAGCAGAAGAGCAGAGAGAGCCGAAGACCAGACCCACACTTAGGTGAAAGGTTGCTGACTTGAAAGCAGGTTAAATTCTCAGTCTAAGACAAGTCTCTTATGCCAAAGTCAGGATTGTGGCAGGGGAGGAATAGCACCTAGAGACTCAGGACGGGGCTATCTAGGTGTATGTGCTTGAAAATCTTGAATCCTGAGATGCGCCACAACTCTCTGGGCTGGGAGGAGTGACCCAGTTCCCCTTGTCGAAAGATAAGGTCCTGGTTCCCTCTTCATTCCTGCTTGTTTGAAAGCCATGCAGTAGCCCGAAAGAGGCAAATGCCTTCCAAGATAGTGCTGGCCCTTCTGAGGCCTGCGCCCGCCTCCACCCCGGCCCCGGGCCCATCATCTCTCCGGAATTGAGACTCCGGGGGCAGTGTAACAGTTTACCCGGAAGTCGCACAGGTCGTGTACCGGAAGTGGAGCTGGAATGCATCGTGATCACCAGACCCTTTACACTCTGCGGTATCGCCTGGTGCTGAGGCAGCTTCGTTTTCACAAGGGATGATCGTGTAATACGGAGAATAAGTAAAAAATTTTACACTGTCACTCGGTTTACACCACTTTTCCTGTCATTGTGCCTCTTAACTGTAGCTGGGTTGGAATGTGGCTCAAGTTTCAGAGCTTCCAATTTTTTTTTTTTTGGCAGTACTGGGGATCGAACTCAGGACCTTGTGCTTGCTAGGCAGGCGCTTATCCCACTGACCTATATCCCCAGCCCCTGTGCCTCTTAACTGTGACACGTTTTTTACTTCAAGCATTCATCCTGTCTCCCAGTCACCCTGCGTAGGTGATCCTAAGAGCACATGCAGCGCCTATTGCTAAATGTGGCGCTGTGTTAGCCAGAGGAGGGTTGGTCTGAGGCGCGTAGACGCGAGCACGGAATTTGGTGGATCTGCATTAATGGGAGTGGAGGGCGACGCAAAGAAAATACAAGTGTACGGGAGACATGGAGGCGGCAGTGACCGTGAGTGTCGCGTACAGGAGGCAGCGAGGCCAGGGCGACGCGCAGGGTCCTCGTGGGCTCGTGGACACACTCCGTGGTCACATTAGACTTCACCCGCAAAACACACGTCCAGAGGTAAATTAGAATTTCACGACAGTGACAGACCTCTTAGCCGCCCACGAAGGGAGCGCCTCTGGGAGCCGCCCGTGCGTCTGCACTTGTTACGCGCCCGCGAGGCCAGTCCCGCACATCAGCCCCTCTCCCAGGGCATTTACCTGTGTGCTCAGCATTGCGCTTCAGAGGTGGGTCCCCCGCTGGCGCAGCGGTGTAAGCAGAGAGGAGAGTGTCACGGAAACGTGTCGGCTTGGTGGTTCTGCTTCCCGAATATTTTTTAAAAATACCAGACCTTTCTATGGCCCGTCAGTTCTTACTACATGCCTTTTTTATTTCAAACTTAAGTTTCCCTTCTGAATTGGCTCAGAGTAAGGACCACGTTTGAGTCAGCTTGGCTGCCAGCGGCGCGCAGCGCCGGCTTTACGTTTGTCACGGTCATGACCTTATTGGATCCTCACGAGACTATCTGCAGGGTAAGCTCCTTCCTGCCGGGTGGGTGTTACTTATCCAGTCTCAAATATGTAGTGAAGGCCCCTATGCCAGGCACTGGCTTCTCTCCCATGCTTCCTCTTTCTCATTTTGCTGCTCACCTTTTCTTTGGATCAAGACTGCAGAATGGCGGTGACCGTCATCGAGGTCAAGGTGCCGAGAAATTGCCACCATCACTCCTCTTCACTCGTCTGAAGTTCCTTCCTGTCTCCCCTAGCCACTTAGCCCGAGAATAGGCAGCTTTGTCCCTTTAGTATTTTTCCCATGTCACTGCGGCCTGCGAGCCCAAGAAAACCTGTTTCCTGGCAGAACTCAGTCATTAGCTAAAAGCGCTAGCCTGGGGCAGGGTGATTTTCAAACTGGCCTAGGCCGGAGATGGCAGGATTAGGCCCTGGGCCCAGCACAGAGGCACTCGGGCTCAGGACAGCAATTATTTACTAAAGGGAAGGAAGTAGTTCAATAATTTAAACCAGTGTAGCTGTGCTCACATAAACCCGCTGGCTGAGCGGAGCCTGGCCCCGGGGTAGGGCCCTGCTGTGAATGGTGCAGAAGCACCTCAAACCATCTGTGCCAGCTGTGCTCTTGGTGTGGCTGGTTCCAAGGGGAACTCTATCTACAGCTGCCTCTTTCTGGCTCCTGTAAACAGTTGAAGAAGCACACGGAGGAAAAGAAAGAGGAAAGACAGAGGTAGGGGGTGTGGTGTCCGCCCTCTCCGGAGCCGTGGGATTGGTGTGTTTAGTTTTAAGCACACGAGTTCATGAAGAGCAGCTGTGGGCTGGCAGAGAGAACTGTGTGTGGGGGTAACGCCCACGGCGAGGTAAGGCCTTATCCTGCACATCACACGTCTGGGTCTCAAAGTTTCCCTCTGAAAGCACAGGACCATAATGACCGCTCAAGACTTCCGTAGTCACCGCAACAAACTTACCATACACACACTTAGCTTTTGAGCGCCTTACACCAGTTAAATATTTACTGCATTTGTACAGAAAATGGCTGTGGACTGTCTTAAACCTCAGTGTAAGCTGGACACAAGGATACACTCTGGGAGGCTGAGGCAAAAAGATTGCAAGTTTGAGCCCAAGCTGGGCAACTTAGGGAGACCCAGTGTCAAAAAAATAAAAAGGGCTGGGGATATAGCTCAAGACAAAGGCCCTGTGTTCAATCCCCAATACCGCCACCAACCCCACGCACCCCCCAACCCTGCATTTACTATGAGGAAATGTAAAGCTTTACTCAATCAGTGAATAAGTCATCGTTCTCTAAATCTGTGCTGGAAATAAATTGTCTGTCTGATGAGTGTGTGGTTTTCATGAAGCCAAGTCAATAAATTGGTACCAGAAAAATTCCCTGCGGATAGGGAAAGTAAGTCTTAGAATTGGAACAAGAAAATCCATTATTTTCATGAAAAATCCATCCAATCGTTTCACCCCCACCTGAATGCTCCGCCCTCCTCTGCTCCTCCCAGGTCACGAGCTCAGACTGGCGGCAAGCGCGAGTCAGTCAGCTGTTCCCCACGCGCCGGAGCGTGGAGCGGTGCCCTGCGCCCTGTCCCCGTGGTCTCCTCACTCTTCCCTGCCTGCGTCCTTCTTGCTCCTTCCGCCTTTCGCTCACCTTGGGTTTCGTCAGCATCATCCCGGAGATGCTGGACTCTGTTTAAGTACTGGCGCGCCAGGCACAGTCTAGGCGCTGTCGCTGCATTAACACATTCCTCGTACAAGCTTCATTTCTACTGTTCTGGCGTGAACTCAGGGCCTTCTCACCGAGGTACACCCTATCTGCTTTTAGTTTTTTGAGACAGGGTCTCTTTCCGTCACCTAGGTGCCCAATCGGCTGAAACTTGTAATTGTCCTATCTCAGCACTCTAAGATGACAGAAGGTGAATCTGAAGTACTTTATCTCCACACTCCTTCCCCTCACAGAACCTGTGCCAATATGTGGAAAATTTTTTATTTTCGAAGCTGCTACTAGTAGAGATGCTATCAGTATGATGTTGGGAGGGAGCCTAAGCACCCTGCACCGCACAGAACAACACCCACTTCAGTGAATTCTCTGGCTTAATTGTCGAGCATGCCAGAGGTTAATAACTCGAGATCAGTGAACATTTTGAAAGGCTGGGAAGCAACACACCACTAAGAAAATGTAGGTTACCACTGACTCTACACAGAATCATAGTTTAGCACCCCTCACTTAAACACCTCGCTGTAATCACCAGAACTTTGTTTCAAAGGACTTGAAAAAACCAGTTGAAGTACTTTTTGCCTCTGAAATGAAAACCAACAAAGTAGATCTTTTAGCATTATAAAAATGTGATTTTCTTAATGAAAAAAATATTACCAGCTCAGTCAACATTAGTGTCTTTTGTTAGGAAACTGGGAACATAGCATTGCTTGGCAACTTCCTCCCTTCAGCGTTCTATCTTGCCAGCTGGCACTAACCTGAAGCCAGTTGCTACCCGTTAAGGTGAAATTTTCATTTCTCATTTTACTTTGCTCGAGTTGAGGGTCTTCTTCAGCTTCATAAAGGTGGTTTAAAAGTTTTTAAATCCTCCGTGAAAATCTACATTATCAGCCAACAACCAAAAAGCCCACCATTTTCTTACACTTCTGACATTTAACCTCATTTTTTTTTTTTTTTTAGTCATTTTTGAGACAGGGTCTCACTATGCAGTTCAGGCTGGCCTTGAGGTCACTTTGTAGCTCAGGCTGGTCTCAAACTCGCAACGATCCTCCTGCTTCTGAGTGCTTAACCTCATATTCTAACTTATTCACTTATCTTTCCTTCAAGTAGTTCCAGTTTTTTTCCGAGACTTTCCTGTAAAGCTGATGTTTTCCTCCAGTGTTTATGTTATCCTGCCGTCCCAGAACTTACACTGTCTTCTGTGCCCGGTTTCTGTTGGCACAGCCTGCCTTGCACTTCTCAGTGTCTTTCACACTGGAGCTTTCTTCAAGCTCATGGCCAGCTCTGGACTTAGCCAAGTGGGCTTAGTAGCATAGGTGCCTGGAGTTTCCTGGAGAAATCCTAAGACCAGGAACAAAATGCGACACTTGGGAGCCCCACTGTTGACTCCTGAAGACTGTATTCATTTTATTTAGGGGTGTCTCTTCCTCTCCCTTCACCCCCATTTCCAAACTAAATCAGCTCTCAGGACAGAGCACACGGTACAGCCACAAAGTCTTGTTTATCCTAGACACTTGGCCAGCAGATTTTGAATTCCGAACAGTATGCCCTACTTGAGGGGAGCAGGGAGCTTAGGGAGAGAGAAAATAGCTTTCCCAGAAGCACGCTGCTGAAATTCTAACAAATCTACTTTTGAAAGTTGGAACAATTGCTTCCCTCCTTCTTCTATTCTAAGAAGGACTGACCGAAGGCCATCAGCAGCTGACGATTTTCGAAAGCAGCTCAGGCCCATTTTTGTGAACAGACTGTGTCCCCCTAAAGGCCCTCAGCCGCTAGCGCTGTGCCCCCTGCCTTTGTCCATCTGCCAGCTGTGTGTACCGTTTCTGAGAGGACACTGATGCATCTTAAATCGAGCTGCTTGCTCGACTGGATTCATTAGAAGTACAAGCCAGCTCGGAAGAGATTGATGACTTCCTTCTTGGCCGTCCTGTGAGATTGTAGTTGATATTACCAAGTAAATCCTGGCTCCTTGTACCTGGCAGCAGCCCCCCAGTTGTAAACTTATTCCAGATGTGGCTTAAATAATCAGAGGTATGATTTAACAATGAAAAGTTTAATATAAATGGAACTTGCGTACTTTCCTGGTAATGATTTTGCTTACTATAAAAATCTGGAGTAAAATTTAGCATATTCACCCAGGTAAAGTTAGGCTTTCTTCTCCCTCTAAATTTAAGCAGATTTGTTTCTTTTGAGACAGAGTCTCACTATGTAGCCAAGGCTGGCCTTGAGCTCACAGGGATCCTCTTGCCTCAGCCTCCAGAGCGCTGGGAATACATTAAATTACTTTTTAACTGTCTCTCTTTCATATTGTTGCAACTGTAGCAATAATGGGGAGTTTGGGACCATCAGTCCCCCACTGCAGGGCTGACCATGGATGGTTTCCAGGGCTACCCCAACAGAGTCACGTGCTCATCATCACCAATGCTCCCCTGAGGTGCAACCACACCACCCAAGCCCACACCCATCATAGCCTTCATGGGTTCTGTTTTGTTTTACAAATTCTTATTTGTAACTTTATTTTATTTTTTGTCTTTTGAGACTGTGTAGTTCAGGGTCTCACTATGTAGTTCAGGCTGGTTTTGAGCTCACTTTGTACCCCAGGCTGGCCTCGAATTCACAACGATCCTCCTGCCTCAGCCTCCTGCGTGCTGGGATTACATGCGTGTGCCACCACACCCTGCTTGTGACTTTTCT
Organism: Dinomys branickii; assembly: GCA_004027595.1. Classification (NCBI taxonomy): domain Eukaryota; kingdom Metazoa; phylum Chordata; class Mammalia; order Rodentia; family Dinomyidae; genus Dinomys; species Dinomys branickii. The sequence goes on along the minus strand of PVLD010001073.1, from coordinate 84,439 downwards.
TTAATAGGGATATTTTTTCCTATGAGAATCTCATAAAAGTTGCTCTCTAGTTTTACTTAAGTCTGCTGTCTTGGTTACTTTTCTCTTGTTGTCGAGACAAAATACCTGACACCCAGAATTAAAGAAAGAAAGGTTTATTGAGCTCACAGATTGTGGAGGTTTCAGTCTCGGCTGGCTCCAAGGCAGGCACATGGCACAGGGCAACAGTTCATAGCAGTGGAACACAGCAAAGCAGCAAGAGCAAAAAGGGAGGAGCCAGAGAGAAGACTCTTTCCCTTCCTGAAGCTGTATGAAAGCTACTTGCCCCAGGGCAGGTGTAGCACTCACACCCATAATCCCAGTATTGGACCCTGGATCAATCAAGAACTCCAGAAGCCCGCCCTATGGCTGCATGGTGCTTGGGACGGGGACATCTAGACACAAACCATAAAATCTGCCAAGCATTCCACAGCTAGTATCACAAATCATCTTCTAAATTTATTTCTCATATTGAAGGTTTCAAATAATAGTAAGCCAACCCTCCAGGTTCAGGACAGTTCAAATTCCTCAGGAGACAGACTGGAGCTTCTTTTTCATTTCCTTGAGTTGCTGAGCGATTTTCTTTTCTTCCTGCCATTCCTTCACTGAATGTTGCCCATGTAGGGTTTTCTAGTTTCTAGCAGGTCTCAGCTACCTTACCTGGACCCGAGACTCCTTGGCTCTGCCTGCTTGCTTGCCAACCCCAGTTCTCTAGGTTCTTCTACTGGGTGCCGTGGCTCGCCCCTCGGGCTGCGGCGGCTGCGGTGGTGGTCTGCATACTCACTCTGATTGCCCTCTGTATTTCTTGTACCGTGAAATTTCCTGGTTTTTCTTGTAAATCATAAATTGAAAATATCACAGGATGAAAATGTATTCAATATACCCAAGGTTTGCCTTGAAATTCACTTTTTGAAAAGTCTGGCATATAGAAGGCTTGCATGGTATCTTTCCTGAACTAAACATTCTGTATTGTGGAGATTTTGAGAAAAAAAAATACTTCATACCACAAATAAATTTTATATATGGTATTACAAATTGTGTATATGGTATTATATAATTATTATGTAATTTATATTATGTAATTGCAAATTATATATGTGGTATTATATAATTATGTTAATTATAATTAACTCAAAATGGACCATAGGCCTAACTATACAATTTATGGTTATAAAATGTCTAGAAGACAAAGGAGAAAATCTCTGTGTTGTTAAGCAAAGATTTCTTATGTAAGACACAAAAATGCACATGAACAAAAATTTTAAAAGAGCATAAATTGGACTTGATAAAAAATAAAAACCAATCTTCAAAAGATTCTCAAGAAAATGAAAAACCAAATTACAGATTGAGAGAAAATATTTACAGTTCACATGTTGGCTAAAGGATTTGTATCAAAAATATGAAAAGAACCATTATGATCCACTAATAAGAAAACAACCAACCAATTAAAGAAATGAGCCAAACATAGGTATAGACATTTCACTAATGAAATGAAATACATACTTCAAAATGCAACAAGATGAGCAAACTGCAGAAGCATTTGGGCCATTTGATAAAAGCCAGAAACAATGGCTGCATATTATATTTTTTATTCTCATGGCATTTCTGAAAAGGCAAAACTGTAAGAGTGGAAATCAGCTCTGCCAAGAGCCAATGAGTATGGAAAAAGGACTGACTACAGAAGGGCCCAGGGAAACTTTTGGGCAAAGGAACTATTCTGTGTATGTGCTTCATAACTTGCATACCAGTGAACCAGTCACAGGCCGAACGTATCACACGATGAAAATGGGTGCAGTTCACCCAGGCTACTGAACATCTTAGCTTAGCACCGCAGCGCTGGAGGGTCTCTGCTCTTCATCCTTGCGATCATGTAGCTGAGTGGGAGCTGGATACTCGCAATCCAGGATCACAAGAGACTACCGTGCTGAAATTGCCAGCCATGGAAAAATCGAAGATCCAAGGTCAAAGTATAGTTTCTACTGTGTATCTCTTTTATACCATCATAACTTTGATTGATTAAATGATTGATTGATTGACTGACTTTGTTTTTTGAGTCAGGTTATCACTCTATAGTCCAGGCTGGTGTTGAACTCCAGGTGATCTTCCTGTCTCAGCCTCCCACGTGCTGGGATTATAGGCATGCACTACCACACCCAGCTCATCAGAACTTAGAAAAACTGTAAGTGGAAGCACTGTAAATTGGAGACCATCTATATTTTGATTGAAATATGTCATACACCAAAAAAATTTACTTTATGTAAATTATACTTCAATAAACCTGACTGTTAAAATTATATTATAAAAATACAAAGATAGAAACCAAAATATGTAATCTTATCATATAAGCATAATCACCAAACAGTTTTGCATATTCATATCTTTTATATATAAATACATTTTTTAAAATTTAAGGTGACATTTTATTGAGTTTTATAATGAACTTATTCCACTTAATAAAATATTGTAAATACCAACATTCTTCAGAAACGATTTCTAACTCTTATGGTATGTACTACAGTTTTTCAACCAATCCCCTGTTGTTCAGGGGTTCCCTGCAGTATTTTGAAGTTATATGTAATGCTCAACCAGTATCTTAAAAGTTTAGTTGTTATTCATATCTATAAACATAGAACAATGATATTTATTGGACAACAATGATAAATATACTGTATATTGATATAAAATTTCTAGTTTAAAAGGTGATTCATTTAGCATACAAGCCCGCTGCTGCACATTTTTGTTGTTGTACTGATACCTTTTTTTCTGTGGCAGAATTTGTAGAGGCTAAGTACTCCATGGAATGGAAATAGCACAAGGACTGTAAGGCAGAGACTTGAGTCTGAGCTCCCTCTGCCTCTGTGTGACTGACTCTGAGAAGGCATGCCAGCTTTCTCATCTGTAAACTGGGGAGCTTCTCCTTTGCCCACTCCTCCTATCATTAGGCTAGAAAGGCTAAATGATTGATTTCTTCCCCCGCCGTGCAGTTCCCCCGCCGTGCAGTGAGGATGGCCTGTTGGAAAAGCTTTTGCTTTCTGATAAAAGCAAGATGCCCCTGGCACCTGCTCCTTCCCTTCCTCCTTCTTCAGCTTGAATATAGAGGGGATCCGTGGAGGAGCTGTGTTGCCACTGCGAGGTGACTTTCACCCAGGCAAGGGAGACCATGGGAAGAACAGTGAAACGGATGAGCTAAGGAACCTGGATTCTTGACACTACCGTTAAGCTTCTGCACTGGTCTTCAGCCCTCTGCTTACATGGGAAAAGCAGCCTCTGTGGATGTAAACCAGGCTTCCTGCTACTTTAGGTGAAAGCACTCCTAACTGGTCTCCCAGCACCGGTGCTGGGCGTGGGGCGCATACGGAGCAGCGCTTTATAAAACAGAAAGCAGCATATACATTCCAGGTACTCTCTGCTGGTCAGTTAAATATAAAATTACCAACTTGCTGACTGTCTTTCTACTGATGGCCTTTTGTTCCTCAAGCTTTTCCTTGATCAAGGGTTCATTTGACAACCCCAATCTTTTCAAAAGTTTATGTGGTTAAACAAACACATCCTACACATTATAATTCTTTAAAAAGACACACAAAACTTCACTTGTGCCATGCCGTGAAATGAGTATTGTAAACGGTACCCTGCCTGCGTCACTAAAGAGGGACAAAGATCTTCACCGTCAAAGGCCACAGAAGAGGGCCGGGGATAAAGCTCAGTGGCCCTGCACCTGCCTGGCAAGCGTGAGGGCATGGGTTCAATTCCTGGTACCCAAAAAGAAGCTGCAGAAGAGTGAGCAGACCTCCACAGGAAAGGAGGGGACCTCTTCAGACGCCCATGTTTCTCATAAATCTTGGTAAACAGGAGGGCTTAGAGAGAAGAGGGAAAGGAGTTGGGTAAGGGACTAACCACAAAATCTCAGTTTCACTCTTTTTTGACTGGGACAATATACGCAGCTTTACGATGGGCAGCACAGTGAAAGCCCACGGAGCCCTTGATATTTGCTGGGTGCTCATCAGACAGAAGCTCGGCTTCCACACCAGTCAAGGAGTCCACACCCCTGCATTCCTAAGCACAGCGGTCCAGAGTCCTATTTTTAAGTTACTACTCATTGTGTGACCTTGGAAAAGGCCTTGCTGTCCTCATCTGTAAAACATTACGATCATCATAGTGCTCACTTTATAAGTGTGTTACGGAAGACTAGGGAGGTAATCTTGGTAAAATGCTTAGCATGGCTCTCGCCCATGGACATGCTTAATAAATGCCAGATATTATTATTGTTACAACTGGCGCCTCTTCTGCTATGTTGGCTCTTTTCCTTAGGCATATAAACACACTTAAGTTTTCCATCTTAAAAAAAGAATAGTCCAAAAAGAGAACAGTCCTCAGATATTAATTTTAATTTCTTTTTCTCCTTCAATTAACTTTTCTCTATTCACATCCTCCACTTTGCCTTTAGCCATGTACCCATAAGCTCAGAACAGGGATGGCGAACCTTTCAGAGCAGAGTGCCCAAACTGCAACACAGAACTCACTTATTGATTGCAAAGTGCTGACACTGCAATTAAACTTGAATTCTGAGGTTTTAGTTTAGAAAAGAACAATTCATACATTAACGTATTTTGTGTTAAAAGAAAAACAAATAACACGCGTGCCATAGGTTTGCCATCGCTGGCTAGGACCATGCCTACAGAGTCAGATATGCCCGCCTCACCACAGCCCAGGCCAAGACCAAGGAAGAGTCAAGCACACGGCACAGAAGAACAGCCTGAGGTTAGGAGTCAGAAGACTGTCTGGTTCCACTCTAGGTTTGTAACCTTGGGCAAATGCCTTATCATGTCTCAGTCCCAGCTTCCTCACCTGCAAGCTAAGGGAGGAAATAGCTGCTTTGCAGGACTGCAGTCAGGTTAGAATAATGTCCACAAAGCACACAGGACAGTGGCTGGTACACAGCAGGCAGTGGCCGGTGAGAAATAATTATCACCTAAAATACAAAGTGCATTGGAACCTGCGGACTAGTAGAGGTGATCGGACTGATGGATAGAGTAGGATTCAAGAACAACTTGAGATCCGCTTGCCACCATCTTTGGGAACGCAGAGGAGGGCACTGAGCAAAGACTGAACTGCAGAGAGAGTGGGGGCTGGGCAGAGGGCAGCAAGAGGCTGGAGGGCGGCAGGGGGAAGACGGCTTTCCGGGGTCAGGGGTGTGCGCAGAGCACCGCGTTCTCTCCCAGCTGCCAACTATGTGGTGGTGGCTGCGGTGGTGACAAGGTGCCCACGGTGCCTTGCCCTGGCATTGTGAGTTTTGTACGCATTTCCCCTTTGGTCCCGGTGACAACCTCATGCAAGAGATAGTGAGGTAAATAGGAAAATGCGATTCAGAGAGGTTACGTACATGCAGGTTCCCTAGCTCACCAGAGCAGCGGAGGTGTGACTCACGTCTAGGTCTCTGACCTTTTGATGCGCCAGGGGAGGGATCCATTGTCATGGCAAACACTGTGAGTTTTCTTGAGGGTGCAGCTACTGGGATGGTGAGTAGGGCCGATGGAAGATGAGGCTGGTAGCAGGATGAAGGCTGAGAGGGAGCGAGAGCAGAAATGAGGAGAGAGACTGGGGCCCCACAGGAGAAGTGCGCGCGAGGTGGAGACTGCTGAGGGACATTTGGGAGGACAAACATAAAAACCTGGCAACTGACCCCATGTGTGGGCACAGGAGAGAAACGTCAAAGTCAGCACACTGACTGTGAGGTCGGGAGGAAGGTGTGGGCCCCCCTTAGAGAACGGGCGCCTGGGAGGAGGAACAGGCCTAGAGAGGACTTCAGCAGAGCTGTTGAGAGATGACCTGAGAAGAGAACGGCTTTGCTTTTGGCAGGACATTCAGGCAGTTATAACTTGGGGATTACAGTGCAAGCGAGGAATCCAAACTTCAAAATTAAATTTGGAGATTGTCATTGAAGACGTAAGAACAGATCGTGTGTACAACTGTTATATAACAAATCATTTCAAAGCTTAGTAGATTGAAACCAACATTTACAGTCTCCCAACTTCTGTGGGTCAGTCCAGGAGCAAGGACTTTGGCTCAGTGGTTCTGGCCCAGAGTCTCTCAGGGGTCACTTGGCTGCAAGGACCCCCTTGCAGGCTCGCTCGTGTTGCTACCACAGGCCTCAGCTCCTTCCTAGATGGCCTCCGCACAGGCCACACACCACAGAGCCTCCCTCCAGTGCATGAGCGAAGCCTGAGAGAAAAGCCTCTGAGGCCCAAGAACAAAACCCGTCTTTTGAAAACTAATCTCAGAAGTGCCATCACTTCTGCCAGTGTCACTGGTGTGGAAACAGACCCTGCTAAAATACATGAGCAGCCTTACTGAGGGATGTGGGTACTGGGCGTGGGTCTTTGTGTGTTGTCTTAGAGGCTGGGGACCACTGATGAGCACTTCAAATGACTGCACCTGTGGTGAGAAAGGCCGAGACTTGAAGAGCCGGGGCACCCAGAGGATCAGAGGATCAGAAGGAAGAAAGGACTCAGCTGTTGGAGAGGGGTAAGGGGAGGGAGGCAAAGACCCCAGAGTGTCGGTGCTGCTGCAGCGAGAGTGAAGCAGGGTTCCAGACCGGAGCAGCGTCCGCAGGAAACACCACAGTGAAAAGCTTATACACGGGGGAGCGGGGGGGATTAAAGTTTTAAAATCCAAAATTATATTTAATCTGGACTGCATTGTGTTCTTAGGTTTTGTGTTTTTGCTTTTAGCAGATTTACCTGTTTAACTCAGCCTTGCTGGTGCTAATGGTAAAATCATTCTGCATTCCCTGACTATAAACTGGCTGGGGGTCCACACTTAAGAACCCTGGGAAACATGGAGTTAGGAAGCTGGCTGGACCCGAACTATATCCACCAATAATCCACAGTGCGTGTAATTCCCAGGAAGCCACACACACACGGATCATGTGCATAAAACCAGCTGCTTTTCCACATCTGATGTTTTTCCACTTTTACTTAGGCCAAAAAGCCACAAAGCACATCACTCTTCTGTGGAGACAATTTCCTCCCCTATGAGGATTAGATACAACCTCCCCGAACTCCCCGAACTAGAGTTTTAAAGGACAAACTGTTCTCGCTCCAAGCCCGGTTGTTGACTCTGAGTGCGTGTGCACCCCTCTTGTGCATGCTCTCATCTCCTAATGTCTCCGGTGGGAGGTCACAATTCCTCTTCAAAAGTAAAATACATTGTAATGCTTTCTTAATGAAAGACTCTTTGAGTCACGTTTACTGAAATCATTACCTGGGTTTCACTGATCTACAAAGAGCTTTCCTGTTCTCTGAAGAATTAATTCCGAAAGGAAATGAATAGATGAAGACGTTCCAGTAATGTAATCCCTTCTTTAATAACACGTGTCACACCGAGGTGTTATTTACTAGGAAAGAGATATGACCTATTGCTGGTGAGTTTACTTAACTTCCGTCAAAAAAAGAAGCATCAACAAGTCGCCCAGACCCTGGGGAAAAGTAGGGTCCCCATCCCAGGTGTCATGCTGACCAATGTGTCGTTCTTTGAGACTTAGAATGTTGCGGCAGAAATGTGAGGGAAATGGTAACCGTCTGGTATAGCAATTGAAAGAATGATAAGCCCTATGTTTAAAGCAAGCACAATACAATCAGGGCATGATGAATCGAGGCTGTTTTTATCAGGTTCATTGTTGGGGATTACCAGGGCCTTAGGCAGGCCATAAATGACTCCCCTCCCAAGCTATACCCCCAGCCCAGGAGGTGATTCTTAAGCCCTCCATCACCCTGGCAACGTTCATAAAGTGAATTCAAGAGGGGCGTTTGTTGTGCTGGGTCCCTTTGCTCCAGTAGGGGAAGGACTAGGGTTATAAGCATTAAGAGCTTTCTGTAGGACACTCAGGGTGCCACATTCAGTTAACACCTAATCTTCACAAGCACATTCAGAGCCACCTTAGACCTGGAGAAACTGAGGCATGGGGTGGGTCAACCGGCACCCTCAGTGACACAAAGAGTAGACAGACTGCGCAGAGGCGTCTAGGTCATCCCTTTTCAGCCTCATATATGGATTTGTAACAGAAGAGAAACAGAAAGGATAAGCAAAAGCTAAGTTTGGAAGAACCCAAAAAAAGCATAGCATAAGTCCCTTAATACTCACTTAAAACAACTTCAGGTTGCTCGTGCGATAATGAGCTCATTGCTCAGCTCCCACTTGTAGGCTAGAAACTAAAAAGGGAATATGTTAATAAGCTTTTGTCACTTTCTGTAAATTTTCCATAAATGTCATTCTGAAAATTAGTTTATACTAATTATCTTCCTGGGAAAATCAGTATAAACTCACTAGAGATCAGGGCTAAAAGTTTTAAATTTTATATTTTCAATGAGTGGAAGCCCAGGAGGAAGTGAAGGGTGTGGGGTGGGGAGTGCAAACCCACCATGGATTCACAGGTCACTTAATTCCCGGTTTTCTCCTCTTAAAGTGAACTCCATGGTATTTATCTCTCAGAGTGGTCGTAAGGTTCAAAATAAAAATGGGTTTGTAAAATTAGTATGTGGAAATACCATAGGTACAAGACAATTCACAGAGACAAAATAAGATTTTGTCTATGACATTTTCAACCAGAAGTTTTTGTTTGTGTTTTTACACCCAGAATTCAGCTCACAGCTCAGGTTTAGGCATATTTCCCAGTGCGATGCTTTTATGGGACTTTCTGAGATTCTTACTGTCCCTACATTGAGTACCGACCATTTCCTCAGCGGTAGATCAAGGGTAGCCTGGATTCTACGCCAAAGGTAGTAAGTGGGCTATGCTTGATCAGTGATGTATCAACTTTGAATGTAGGAAAAGCTATTATAAACATCAGTACAGCTGGCATGGTGGCACACGCCCCGCACAGTGTGGCACCCATGTCACTCGGCCGACTCTAGTCCTCAAGTTGCAAGAGATTGTGTGGAAAAAATATCTGAAGGGCCTTTATAAAGTTTGTTCTAGAGCCCTTTCCTGGAAGAGCATAAAATTTAGAAATCTGATGGAGTTTTCAGAAGGCGATATTCGGTTACAGGCTGTCTGTCTATCTATCTATCATCAGCCATGTGACTTCAATTAATCAGTTAACCACACCGTTTCTTCATTTATAAGGGAAGAATTGTTATCTTTGCCCAGTTTTCCCGAGGGCTAGTGTGGAAATTAAATGAGACCAGAGATGTAAAAGCTGCCTGTGGGCCGGGGATATAGCTCGGTGGCACAGCGCCTGCCTGGCAAGCGCGAGGTCCTGAGTGCGATTCCCCGTACCCAAAAAATAAATAAACAAATAAAAGCATCCTTAGAGCTCTTTGGGTCTAATTCAGATGTATGTCTGTGGCAGGATGGCAGAGGACTGAGGAGGAAGGGACATCAGTGCAAGCAAAATGTTCACATCGCTCGGACAGAAGCTGCTCTTCAGGAAACTCGAGCTCGCACATGGTAAATCCATCACAGAGGACCTGAGAAACAGAAGCAGGACGGCCAGGAGAGCTAAGAATGAGAAAAAGTGATCTTTTCCGTTGTTTTTAATTTCAGGAAAAGTGATGCGAACCGATGGTCAATGAGTAAGGAGAAAGAGCGCAGAGGAAGATGTTTCCAACTGAATTACGTGCTCGTTAGAAAGGGGCTTCAATGCAAACTCGAGGGAAAATGAGAAAGCACACAAAAACACAACCTGGTCAAATCCCCAAGTGGATCGTTACTTAAAAACCAAGTGGCACTGCCGTGGGAAGGTGAGCTCCAGAGGGTCAGCCCGGCGAAGGACAGAAAATAAACAGCAAAACAAAAATCACCCAAAGGCCGACGCAGATGGGGATAGAGGACACTTTAATATCAGGGCGATTTGGTGGTGGTACAAGTAAGTCTGGCTTTTAAAATGAAAGAACAGAGAGTGGCGAAACAGAAAAACAGAGTTAAAAGCCAACTGGAAATCACGCCTCTTCAAATCAGCAGAGATCCCCAAGGCATTTGCCTTTTAAGTCCAATTTTCCTAAAGACTCCCAAGAAACTCTTTAAAGACAATGTTAATCACTTCAAGTATAAAGTAAACATGTGATTCCGAGCCAGCATAGACACCGGAATAATTTTCTCAACGCTGCACCCAAGGATACTGTGTCCCAGCTCCCAGAAGTCATTAGGAATCACTCTCCTACCCACCCACGCGCCTCTGGACCAATCCAAAACACTGGTGAGATGCTCTGTTTCAAACTGCGCTATTCTTTGACCCTTTGGATAGATGGGTCTGTTTCCCTTTCTGAGCCACCTTTTGTATCCCCATAGCCTCAGGGAAACTCCACACATAGCTGCAGGGAAATCCCTCTAACAAGCCCAACGAAGCTTCCCTTAGGTGCTCCTGGGAGAAATGGGGCACTCTGTATGCTAAGGTTGGGGACAGTGGTGCTGCGGTGCTACCCACATGATTTGACCTGGAGTAGAGGGTTAGGGTGACATCTGGCACTCTCAGCTTCTAGGATCTACCCTTCCAGATTTGTCTCTCTCCCAGGAAGAGGCAAATCCCCAGTGCCCAAGACAAGCTTTGACTCTCTACTCTGATCACCGCTGGACAACCTCGGGACAACACTGGGTGGTGGAGACTGTGCGGGACTCTGGTTTGAGGCCCTTCTTTGCCTCTTGCTTTGGGCCACTGTGTGTCAAAGGGTGGCAGGAGGTGGCAGTGGAGGAAACGTACTGTTTGTGTTAAGCCCGGAAGTGACCGGCAGTGCTGGATCCCAGACAATCTAAATGTAAAGCGCCCGGGCGGACGTGTAACAAAGGACCCAACCTGAGTGTCTCAGGGCCGCCTCAGTAGGTCCCATTACAAACACCACCTCCTTGGGAAGTCTGCCCTGTCCCTGGGGAAACCTCCCTCCTGAAGACTTCTCTGGCACCTGGCTCCAGTGTGTAAAAAGTACAGCCCCAAATCTCCTTGGCACCTGGCTCTCGTGTGTAAAAGTACAGCCCAAAATCTCCTGACGCTGTCTGTGTCCACACATTTGTGTCAGCTCCTTAGCCCTTGATCACAGTCAGTGCTTAATAAGGGCTAATTTGAATGATTTGGAAGGTGCTATAATTCCAGGCAGCCTTGCCAGGGAGAGAAAGGTGCCAGAGTGAGCCCGTCCCTGATCCTCATTTTCACACAAGTACAAGGTATCATTTCATTCACCATGTTTCTGCAGTCAGCCTCCTCCTCCTCAGTGAAAGAAACATATACATAACTCATTCCGTGTTCAGCTATGCGTGTGTGTTTGGGGGAAGAGGTTGTGCTGTGGAAGACCACCCCAAAGCCCCCAGCAGAAGTCTCCCCTCCAGCTGGGGCCGCTCCGGGAGCGGGCCCGAAAGACATGCAGGGTCCCCCGCAGCCTACAAGCTGCCGCCACTGCTGCTCTGCTCCCCTTCCTTAGCTGCCTTTTACTTTCTATTCCTCTGTGAGTCCTTCACATACCTTTTTAGCCTCTGACAATATATTAGGCTCTTACAAGGTATGATAAAAAACAGGGTGAATGTTTAGTGTTTTTTTTAAATATATAAAAATTACAGTAAAAGATTTCCATGAATCTCCCTCCTACTTCTCCCTTTCAATCCGCGTATCCCATCATTCTCACCACTTCTGAAGCAGTTCTGGAAGAGCTCTTTCCTGAGTGTCTTTAGCTGCACTGTCAGCCGCCTTGAAGTCCCGAACAGGTTTACCTTGCATGGCCATTCTGACCTTGGGGAACACCAGAGTCCTATGGAGCAGATGCCATGAATAAGGTGCAGGAGGACACACTGAAGACAACTCCCAGAAGTGCTGTAGAAAGCGGCAAGAATTATGGGATAAGTGTGTTCAAAGAGAAGGGAAGTATTTAGTTGATGGCAATGTGTGTTTTACTGTAACAAATTTAAAATTGAAGCATTCATCTTCTATTGTGATCATACCTTGTGCATCCACTAGATATATTGGTACAGTCTCAGCCCTGCCTCTATGGGCTTCTTAAAGAACAACTGCAGAAGAAAATCAGTAACCAACTTAAATTTGGTGCTGGAAGGACAATAAACACAGCTCTGCGTACCCGCACACAGCGCCCCTTAGCAGAGCTACCTTCCTTTCAGCCCTGCTGCCCTGCACCACCCCAGCTGGCTCCAGCGGCACGCACAGCTGCCCACCTGCTACGCCCCAAGAGCCTCTATCCTCCCGGCCCATCTGAGCTGGAGACTCCCTGGCTCCAGGCCTCAGAAAGGAAACGGGGATGGAACATAATCTGGACGAGAAGCTGGAGGGGCCAGTGTCTCCCCAGCCGGAAAAGGGCAGCCACGTCCAGAATCCCGGAGTCAGGGCGCAGCGCGGAGCAGGAGCCCGGGAGGTGAAAAGGGCAGGCAAAGGCCGACCAGATGCTCAGCGCCGCTCTGGGGCTGGCAGTCTCCTGTTCCTTCCAGCGAGCCTTTCTCTCTGCGGAAAATGATGCTATTTCATGAAAGAAGGCAGTTTCCTTCAATCAGCCATTACAAACTCAAGGGTGTGTGTGTGCATTTTCCTTCTCTGGAGGCCTTTATTTAACAGAAATATAGGAAGCGACTTCATTTCCTAGAGCATTGACTCATGGCACGGAAGAAGTGACTGCAGGCTCTCATGTCTTCTGAGCAAGTTGAGAGCACTTCGGGGGTTTTGCAGAAGCAAGAAGGTGGAAAACCCAGGAATCAGGAGATTCGGTTTTCTCTGTGGTTCTGCCATGCACTGGCTGTGTGACCCTGGCCAAGTCCTGCTCTCCCCGGGCCTTCGTTTCCTCCCCTGTAAGGGCTTTGTGGCCACAGTGCATTGTGTGAACCTTGAGGTGATTCTACTGGAGAGGAGGATCCCAAGAACCAGAGTGGTGGTGGGGGGGTGGGGAGGGTCAGTGAAGCAGGAACATCCTTACTCACCACGTCAGACTCCAGGGGAGAGCCAGTGACCGAGGACAGCTTAACAATCAAACAACTGCATTTTCTTCTCTACATATATGATAGCATTTGTCAGGAACCATAAAGAAGGCTGAGAATTACCCAGGATAGCTTTTGCTTGGCCTTCAAAAGCGGGCTAGAGAGCCAGGCATGGTTGAGCACGCCTGACCTCAGGTGCTCATGACGCTAATGCAGGAAGATCACAAGTTGAAGGATAGCCTGGGCTACATAATGGGTTCAAGACCATCCTGGGCTACACAGTGTGACCCTGTCTCTAAACTAAACAACTAAACTAAACTGAAGCCAAACTAGGGACTAGAACAAATGGAAATGCCAAGGGTTGTTAACGGTCTCACCCCTGACACAGCTCCACAGTGGCTGTGCCGCCCAGACTGAGCCACCGCCGAGAGCTGATGACGAGGCGCATAGTGTAAGGGAGAAGGACAGGGATTCATCCAAGGGCAGTGCGACCGAGGAGAAAGGAACTGCAGCTCGTGTGATCCTGGCTGACAGGGAGCAGGCTGCCTGCGAAAGGGGATGGAAGGGAAGACCTCATTTCTAAGACTACTTTCTTCCTTTAGAAGCAAAGCGATCCTGAGCAAGTCACAAAGTATAAAATTGAGACAGGAGCATTAATTATGGTTCTCTTCAGTGGATATTCTTTTCCTCCATGGACTGGCAGCACAGCGATTATCTTAGTCCTTTTAGTAGCAAAAAACAAAAACAAACCAAAAGCACTACCACCACTACCAGTGAAAAAACATTCCTAAGGGTGAAGCCAAGCAGATCCAAACCTAGCTCCTGCTGACTAGGCGACTGCTTGGGAAAATCGTTTCAGTGGTGTTTACAGGCTGCCTCAGGAACTGAGAGCAGTAGCCTTCATCCGTGTAAAGAGACAACGCTTTGTAAATGTCTCAAGTTTCAGGTTTAATGTTAGAACCACTTGAATAAGAACAGAATCCTTAGGCAAACTGTGTTTATTCAGTGGTAAGCTAAATCTTCCAGGGTGCATATGAAATATTTACTACATAACTATTAAAGACATTACAGGTGTTTGGCAAAATATACTTGTCCCATCCAACCATTATGGTATGCTACCTGCAAAACTACCATATGCATATTGATTTGCATGAACTTATTACAGTTCTTGGTATACTTTGTGTTTTTTTCCATTTGTTTTGTTGTTGTTTTGAAGGGGCTCTCTGAGTGTGTGAGTGTTTTTTTGTGAGACAGGGTCTTGCTATGTTACCCAAGCTAACCTGGAGCTCTTGGGCTCATATAGTCCTCCTGCCTCAGCCCTCTGAGAAGTTGTCACTAAAAGTGACCACTGCAACCCAGCTTTGTATCTACTAACATTTTGTTGCTTTTTTTTTTTTTCTTCTGGTACTGGGAATTGAACTCAGGATCTTGTACTTGCCAAGTGAGTGCTTGTGCCACTGAGCTACGTCCCCAGCCCCATGTCTATTAACATAAAGCAGGGTTCATCAACTTACAGCCTAGAAAGCCCATGAATTAGAGGGAAAGTAAATGAGATATTTATTTTTATCATCTTCTAACTAAATTTAGCATTTTGCTCCCTTATGAAAGGAGCATAAATCCAAAATTAGTGATACCCGTAATTTTGTCCCTCCCATGAGGAATCAACATTTTATATCCCATTATAGTTGTTACTGATATCATGAAATACTGTTTACACTCAAAACTGCTTTGAAACTGGGCCTTCTACTAGGTCTTATTTTAATGTGTTAATAAAGAAGCACACAGATATCCCACATTTTAGAAATTTGGATAACCATAATTTAATATCATGTGTTTCCTTTGCAATCCTATGCATTTTATATATTTAAAAATGCCTTTCTGAGAAGGGTTCCACGGGTTTTACCAATGATGTTTATGGCAAAGTGTGTCTGAGTGTGCACACACATACACACACAGTACAGACTATTCAGCAGGCCAGTGTTGACATTGGTACCTGAAAGGCAAGAGCACAACTGTAAAGTTTTCCTAAAGATATACTCATATTTGTTCTCAGCTAGGAGGAACAAAGGAAGAATCCTTGCTGCCAGCAGCTTCCGTGGGGATGCCCAGTGCCTAGCAAGGCCCTGTACTTATATTGTGGCTGATGGCTGTCTCGGTCCCTGCCGCAGGGACAGGACTAGGTCTTAGGTGTGTCACTGTCCCTGGTTCCTTGCACACCTCTTAGCATGGGGCAGTCTGCAGAGGGAATGGAAATATAAACTAGAAACCTTGTTGGAATCGGCATACAAGTATTCCTGTGGGATGAGGTACGTGTGTCTGTGTGTGTACTGGCACACACATGTGCACAAAACAGTAGAAATCTGGGGAGTATCATTGGGTCAGGGGTTGCACATGGTGGGCATTCTTAAAAAAAAAAAAAAAAGAAATTCCAAGCAGGCTTCTGGAAGATTATTTTCTAAGAGTCTAGCTGGCAGTGTGGGAGCAACCCCCTGTGCACAGCTCCACCCAGCCTCACGTGGCCACCTCTTTCTCCCCATGCAGGGCTGGCTCCCCAGTATACATAAACCTCCCTCGGGCCCAGGCATGAGCCAGGAGGCCCACCCGTCCAGACACCTGCGTTGCAGCAGAGTTTTGCCGAGGAAGCCTCCCCAGCCTCTGTGCTGAGGCTCTTCTGTGCCCTTGCTCCAGCTGCAGGCCCAAGATGCCAGCTGTCCAGCTGCTACTGCTGGCCTGCCTGGTGTGGGGAGCAGGGGCCAGGGCAGCCCAGCTCCGCAAGGCCAATGATCGGAGTGGCCGGTGCCAGTACACCTTCAGTGTGGCCAGCCCGAATGAATCCAGCTGCCCTGAGCAGGGCCAGGCCATGGTGGCCATCCAGGAACTACAGAGAGACAGCAGCACCCAGCGTGCAGAGCTGGAGAGCACGAAAGCCCGGCTCAGCTCCCTGGAGAGCCTCCTCCACCGGCTGAACGTGGACCAGGCTGCTGGGCCCCAGGAGACCCAGGAGGGGCTGCAGAGGGAGTTGGGTGCCCTGAGGAGGGACCGGGATCGGCTGGAGACCCAAGCCGGGGAGCTGGAGGCAGCCTATAGCAACCTCCTTCGGGACAAATCAGCACTGGAAGAAGAGAAGAGGCGACTGCGGCAGGAGAATGAGGAGCTGGCCAGGAGGCTGGAAAGCAGCCTCCAGGAGGCAGCGAGGCTGAGACGGGGCCAGTGCCTCCAGGCCCGGGTCCCCTCTCAGGACATTCTGCCAGGCGCCAGGGAAGGTAAGAGTGTAGCGGGGAGGGTGAGTCGGTTCCAGGTGGCCTCTGGTAGGCACCCTGGCTTCCCTTCCTGCCGTCTCCTCTCCCCCAGAGGTCACACACCCAGCACAAGCTAGCTCAGCTGGGGAGGGCAAAGCAATCATGTTTACCTATTTCTGGGAATTTGGCTTGAAAAGCTAGGACCGGTGAAAGATTCTAACTCCTGCCTATCCATGGCAAGGTTCCCGCGGTCCCTAGCAAAAGGACAGAGGACCAGATGCAATATACACGGTGTGTAGTCAGTAGGAAGTGGTCAACTGCCCTTTTTGGAAAACTACCGTGATTTTGAATCTTTAGTTCTGCCTTTTGGTACCAACATGCCCTCTATTTATGAGATGATTATAGATCTATGAAAGGATAATAAATGATGGGTTTTTTGTTTTTAATATCCTTCTTTGGCAAAGTAATGAGAGAGTAACTCTGTTAGTTCTCTCAGTATGTTGTTTTGAAGTTGTCTTTCTCCTTGTTCAATAGGAGAACCTTTACTCTTAAGTTCTGAGACAACTTTAAATCGGGTGCTTTTCTGCTCATCCTGGTCCTCGCTTGTGAGTGTGTGTTAAGGAAAGGGCACACCCTTCTCATTAGCTGAGAGACAGTATTTGTGTCACTTTTTTGTGCAAGTTGTGCTCTCAAATATTCACTAGATTCTAATCAAGAAAAAATAAGGGCTGGGGATATAGCTCAGTGGAATAAGCGCTTGCCTAGCAAGCGCAGGGTCCTGAGTTCAATCCCCAGTACCGAAAAAAAAAAAAAAGAAAAGAAAAAATAAGCATGTCCAGTTGGGGAACAATTAGTCTAAATTCTTCGACATTAGGAAAGAAAGAAAAACATGAAGGAAGGAGATTAGAGATTAATTGGGTCAAAGGAGACTACGAGACACAGTAAGGAAACAAAGAGTACAGTCCTTAAATCCCTCCTGCGTGGAGAGGGGAAAATCACAGGGCTCAGGTGAGGGACTTAATGAAGTCTGAGCACAGACTGTTTATTAGATTATTGTCTGCATGTTCCATTTGGGGGGGTGAAATAATATGATTATAGCTATGAAGAAGAATATCCTCAGGGTGGGGGTATAGCCTAGCAGCACAAGCACCTGCCTGGCAAGTGCAAGGTCCTGAGTTCCATTCCTGGTACAAAAAAAAAAAAAAAGAAGAATATCCTCTTTCTAGGAAGATTCATGCTCACGTCCTTAAGGCTGAGGTGTCAGGGTGTTTACAGCTTGCTTTAAAATGGCTCAATAAAGACGAAACAGAGAGAAGAGGAGGCAAAATAAAGGCAGCAAAACAGTAGCAATGGGGACTCTAGCACGGTGTGATTTTGGGCGGTACAGGGAATCACACCCAGGACCTCAGGCTCGCCAGGCCAGTGCCTGTGCCGCTGAGCCACATCACGGGTGAATCTAAGTGAATGGGGCGTGGGCTGTTTTCTTGGTACCCATTCCCTTTTTCTGTTGGTTTGAAAACCACCAAAATAATATAATGGGAAAATACCCAACTCTGAAAAAACACGCTTTTTCTATACAAAAGGTAAAATCTGCATAGGTGTAGAAGGGCCCTCTGGTTGTGGCCCGCAGCAGGTTGTTTAACTCTCTGCATTTGCATTTCTTAATCACAACATAACAAAGAAAAGTCTTAAGTGAGTAACAATGTTTGTGAGGTTCCAATCAAATACTATAAGGTGTAAAGGATTGTGTTTTTAAAAAAAATTCAAAATGGCTAGAACTGGAAGGGATCCATACCCCCCCTCAAAAAAAATGTTTTATAAAAAGGGCTAGGGGTATAGCTCAGTGGCACAAGCGCCTGCCTAGCAAACACAAGGTCCTGAGTTTGATTCCCAGAACCAAAAAAAAAAAAAAAAATTAGAATTGGAAGGGATACAATTCTGAGTTTTACAACTAAGGAAAGTGACCTCCTAAGATGCTAAGGAGACCCACGGTGCACAGCCAGTCAGGCCAGTGACTTGAACTTGGGTCTGTGAGGATAAATGAAGAATTATTGTTACTATTAGTATTATGAAGCATTATTTCAGACTGTTGACTGCATAAAGTGGCGCACTCAACAAGAAACTCTGTGTGGGTATGTGGAGCATGTATATATACAAAAATAGAGGCAATTTTTAAAAATCTTCTTGTGGTCATTTAGCTCATCTTTGGGGATTCATTAGCTGTGCTGTCTAATTTTGTATTTCTTTGTGTCCCTTCCGGCTGCTCTACTTTTGAAACAGGGAAATATCTCCTTATAATGAATCCCAAACTGGGAAGTTCTGTTCTAGCAGTGGATCATCTTCAAGCAGGAAATTACATTAGAATGGGAATGCAGGGCTGGAAAGAGACCTGTCCAGCACCCAGTGCCACCAGCTCACTTTTGCAAATGTCGAGAGTGAGGCCCTGAGGTTGTGCACGTAGTCTACAGCCACCCAGCCGCTTAGTGACACACCTGGAACTAGCCCTCTGCCTCTCTCCCTAAGGGTCAGTGACCTGCAGAGCCTCGCTGACCTTTAGTTTATAGATACTAAAAAGACAGAAAAGTACAGAAATGCTTGGAACAAAAGATCTGTTTCACCATCCTAGATTTGGGGACATATTTTTAGGGGGCTGGAATTTAAGTGTGGGTATGAGTGCCAAGTTCTGGGCTTAGATAAAGCCAAGGCCAAGAAGGTGGGATTTTCCTGACCCCACCCACTGTTCAAATTGTCACCACTACTTTATTATTGATACAGCAAGCGAGTTCAACGAGACAGGCACTCGCAAGGAAACCGAAAAGGCAGGAAGGAACAAAGCTTTATTGAGCTGGCTGAAGGACAGTCTCTAGCTTGGAGCAGAGCAGATGCCCGCACTGATCTGGGTCTCACCTTCGGTTTAAGTACATTTTTAGGTTTCCATATTAAATGTTACCTCATTTTTGGGAATCTTACAAGAATACCACACCATTATTACAAGGTTTACCTCTCCCAGAAGCTGTCAGACAGCCAGATTCCAGATGACCACTGTGGCTTAGCTTTTAGCCTACTTCCCAATTTGTCCTGTTCGTTCTGTTCCCCTTTTACGACTCTGCTCTCCTTTAAGTGGGCTGATAACTAACCAAGGGGACAGGGTGAAGAGTGGGATCAGCTACAGCTTAAGTGAACTTAAATGACTTCTCTTAATATGGAGTTAAAAAGAAAATAGAGTCTCTCCTATCATTATGTAATTGTTACATTAAAAAAACTCTAGAATTAAGGAAATCGTTTGTTTATACATACATATATGACAGGAAACATCACACACACACACACACACACACACACACACACACACACACAGCCCAAAGTAGGAGAAAAATTCAACTTAGCCTCAAGATAAATTACAGCTGGCTGGGGATATAGCTCAGTGGAATAAGTGCTTGCCTGGAAAGTGTAGGGTTCTGAGTTCAATTCCCAGTACTGCCAAAAAAACAAAGAAAAGAAAACAACAAAGATAAATTACAGCTGTTATTACTGTCGCAAGAGAAATCCCACATCCTCCCCCTGCTCAACCTCTCCCCTGGGTGGGCCCCTTAGGAGCTGCGCCTGGGGTGAGGGCTTGTGTGAGGTGGTTTCGATGGGTCAGGTTCCCTAGGAGGAACAACGGGGGGTGAGGAAGAGTTATTAAGGGAAGGAATAGGGGCTCCTCTTAAATTGGTCATCACCGTGGGCAAGAAAGCTCACTGCCACCCCTCAAAGGGGTGCGCAGAACGTGACGGAAGGGGGAGCTTTACCCCAGATGTACTACGGGCTGTCTGTCCCTTGGGGCACACTGAGCGTCCGCGCACGGCTGCGAGGGCTGCGCTGGCTCTTGCAGACTTCCCAGGCAGTCAGAGAAGCTGGGGCAGGTCGCAAGCACCACCTGGGGAAGTGCGGACAGAATGGGGTGACCGGAGGTGTCTGACACAGGCTGCAGATTTCCCGCTGGCAGGGTTGGAGGATGAGCCCTATGGATTATTCTGCAGACTAGCCTGGTGCCGGTGGACTGGCCACTCAGCAGATGGATTACAGTTGCAAAGGGCTTCTTTTGCTTGAGTTTCATCATTTTAAAATGTCCTTCCATGATCAAAACGTCAAAATACATACAACACTTCTACAACACCCATTGCTCCTGCGGGTGGTGCTTGTCAGAACAGAGCCCAGGATAAGAGTCTACTAGCCAATCTTCACTCTCTTAAAAGCATTTGTGATGATCTGTAAACCTGGTGACAGTCTTCTCTCTCTTTAGTCTTGTCATTTAAATAAGAATGAGCTTTTCAAGCCGTCATAGCAAATATTTGCAAAAATCATTAAAATGTCATTTGCATATGGATGCAGATGAGTTAATAATAATGAGTTCTGTTTCTAGGTCAGGCTCTCTAGATCTAGAATACGAGTCTAGCAGAAGTTAGGGCAGAGCATGCAGAAAACTCCCCCAAATTTTAATAGACATCAAAGGACTACTGAATTTTAATAACAAAACAAAGCCACACCTAGTAACCCAGGCCTGTGATCCCAGCTATTCAGGAGGCAGAGGCAGGAGAATGGCAAATCTGATGAAAGCTCAGGCAGCTTAGTGAGACCCTTTCTGAAAATAAAAATAATTTAAGAACCTCTAGGGGTATAACTCAGCACTCCCTGGGTTTCATCCCCAGTACCCCTTCCCAAAAACGTCCTAAAATCTTTCACTATCTGGTACAATAGTTAATATTTTCCTAATCTCTTTTTGTTTTTTCTCCATATTCAGAATGAAATGTTAGATTTTGAAACATTCCAGAGGATTTTGAGCTTTGACTTATCTCTACTAAGGACCATATTACTTGTAGTTTAACTGATTTTCACAAAAACCTGGTAACATTTATGCAACTCAAAACCATAGGGCTCAGAGAGGTTGGACCATTCGTCTGAAGCCACACATCCCAGACACACCAGGACCAAACTAGGAAGCTGCACCTCTGGCTCAGTCCAGGCCCCTTCACACAAATGTATCCCTGCTTTCAGCCCTCACGCCAGATGGATCTGCTTTGGGAGTCTGTGTGTTGCCAGGTACTCCTGGCTGACCGGACCAAGCAGCAGCCAGTAGACATTTAATCCAGACACTCTGTTTTACTGCGGTTCTTGTTTACTCCCAGGAACACGGGTGGGGTGTGGTCCTGGCAAAGAGCAAGGGAAGAGGGAGGGAGAGGCGAAGGGCTTTCTGCTCTGAGTCTTGGGGGCCATGGTGGCATCAGGACAGGAACTCAGCCCTGGCCAGGCATCTGTACCACTCTTCTCTGACAGTGGAGGTGAAAGAGCTGATGGGATGATTGGACGCTGGGTGCAGAACTGGGAACTTTGCTTTCTGGGCAGCTCAGTGGGATCTAAGCTGAGCACTGGGAGTGGGTCACTCCTGAGTCCTGAACAGCTGTCCAGTCTCCAGGAGGAGTCTAGGCCCAGTGAGGCAGGAAACCATACAGTAGGTTAAGCCAGGGAAGTTTTGTATAAAGACTTATCAACTCTGATGAACAAAACTGTAAGTTATACATAAACTTTACGTGGTTCCCTTGGGCTAAAGCAGGTGTGTGTGGGGGGTAAACTTAGGGATGGGGTCAGGTCTCACTGGGGAAAAGTTCAGCTGGCCAGAGAGCAGAGATGGGGGCAGGTCTGCAGCTGCAACAGAAATACTCCCAGTAGAGAGGCCCTCTGTGGCTTGGAGTTCAAGCACAGTGGAAGCCAGTGAGCAAAGGGCAGGGAGTCTGGTTGCCTAGTTGAAGGGCTTTGGCAAGTTTGTGGCCAGCATGAGGTTGCCAAGTCACAGAGGAACACATTCCGGGTCAGTGGCTGGGCCAGGGCTCTGCTGGATGTGCTCACACACACAGAGAAGACCAGAGCTGGCCAGGGAAACAGATTTCCCTTCTCCCATGGTGTCCCCCTGGGCCTCCCTACTGAGACAGTTCAACAGTGGGCTCACTTTAAAGGAGAAACCGACCTTGTTTTTCAGAGGGCTTGTGCATACCCGATCAGCCCTGGGAGGCAAGAAAGCCGTTTTTCACGGACACAGCTTCCCACCACAGAGAAGGCTGCACACCTGCAACGGACTTGCAAAACACGGGTTCCAGTTCCAGCCCCATCACTTGCCAGCTGTGTGCTTTTGTTGGGATCTAAAGTGGCTCCCCAAAGGCTCATGAGCTCAGAGGTGGGGCTTCTGGAAGGCATTTGGATCATGGGGGCTGTAACTTCACCAGTAAATCAACCCACGGATGGGTTCATGATTAGAGGGTATTATGGAAAGTCACAGAAACTCAGAAGGTGGGGCTAGGAGAGGGGAGTAGGTCACGGCGCTGTGACCTGGGGCACTGTACCTTCTCCCTGGCCTTTCCCTCTCCTCTCTCCCCTTCCTGGCTGCTCTGAGGTGAGCGGCTTTGTTCCTGCGCATCGTGTTCCTCCACTCTGACATTCTGCCTCACCACAGACCCAGAAACAATGGTGCCGGCAGCCATGAACTGCACCCCTGACACTGTGAGCCAAAGTAAACCTTTTCTCCTCTGACTTGTTTTTCTCAGGTACTTTGTCACAGCAACGAACAGCTAACACACTGTGTGGCCTTGGGCCTGTCACTCAGCCCTTCTGAACTCTGCTCCCCTTCGAACATGTGGGTAACAGGGTTCACTTGCAAAACTTATGTGAAAGAGAGGTAATGAATAGCCAACACCAAACGCAGCACCAGAGTCACAGCAGACACTTAGCAAGCAGTGACAATAGCTAAATTTCATTAGGTACAGTTAGCCGTCCTCACTTGGTTTCTCTAAAACTTGGAAGGCACCAGGTCACATAACTTATGTAAAAATTCTTTCAAATATGAAAGGAACTATTCAAGTCTGTGGGTCACTTTTCATTCTTTCTCTCTTTCTCTGTTGCTTTTTGGGACTAAGTATGTTAGCTATCATCAAAGGAGTCTTCTGAGTAAACGCCTAGCTTTTTGGTTATTAGTTTCTTTCTTCTTCCCTCATTCCCTCTGTGGCTGAAGAAGGCATTTCTTAACTTTCACTGTGTATTCCTACTTTTCTTAATAGACATATTTTTCTCAGTAAATCACCAAATCACATAATCATCCCAGCTGCAATCATAGAATAAAATAGCTTGTGCAGGTGCATAGGAAGAAGGTGTGAGGTACGGGGAGGGGTGGCCTGCAGCGTCCCGCATGTGGCCACCGAGGCCCAAGGCTGAAGGCCGGGAGCCAGGGAGGGCGGGTTTCAGGCTTCTGATAGCGCCACCACAGAACTTCTCTCACTGCGTGCGGCCTGCACCTGGCTTTTGCATACTGAGAGGAAGCGGGAACAATGAAAGAAAGAGCACTGAGCTGTCCTTGGCAGCTGTCTGCAATGGCCCAAGAAAAGGCACAAAGGAAAGAAAAATGACCAAGCCCAGAAAACCTGTTCAATGACCTGACTTTGAGAAATGGCCCTATATGGACATCAAAGTCACTCACAGTCCCTAGTTTACAACCGGATTCACTCTTGGTGTTGTACGTTCTGTTGGTTTGGACAAACACACACTAAGTATCTACTGTTAGGTGTCACACAGAGTCACTGCATTGCCCTATCAATCCTCTGTGCTCCATACATCTCCCAGGTAACCACTGATCTTTCTACCTTCTCTACAGTTTTGTCTCAAACTGCATGTGTGTGGTACTGGGAGGCCTTGCACCTAGGGCCTTCTGCACGCTAGGCTACCACTCTGCTGCTGAGCCGCAGGCTCCCCCATCCAACTATATTTGCAGGGGCAATTTCCTCCTGATCTGTGGGCCTCATTCTACTTGAACAGTAATCAAAGCTACATTTAAAAAATCAATCCTGTTCCTTGTGGCCACTGCTTCAGCCTTAGATTTAAGAACTGCTATAAGATCAGAATCCTAAGCAAAATAGGGGTGTGTGGCACACTGGGATGACGTGATGTCTAACAGTGTTACACACACACACACACACACACACACACCTTTCCTTTTCCACTACTCAGACTTTCCCAAAAGCCCCATGGGAACCCTGCACACACACACGCTCTTCCTTGTGGAAAATGAACCTAGAAATGAATCTGACAGAACGTTTCCATATTAATGTAAAACTTAATATGCTACTAACAACATATTTCAAAATACCTACAAAGGGTTTTAAATGTTACAAACAGAAAGAAATATAAATGTCTTAAGGTGACAGATACAGGAATCACTGATTTTTTTTTGGCTCTTTGTGACAGGGTCTCATTAATTAGTCCAGGATGGCCTCAAATTTATGACCCACCTGCCTCAGTCTCCCAGATGCTGAGATTACAGGAGCGTGCTTGCTATACCTGGAGCCGATCATTACACATTGCATATGTGTATTGAAAAGTCACACCGTATCCCGTCAGTATATACAGCTATCACGTGTCAATTGGAAAAAAGAATACATGTTAAAAACAAAAAAGCTTAATATGCTACTTCTTATAAGATATTCACTATGACAAGGAAAAACCCTTAAGTCAAATAGCACATTGTTAATTATTGAAATTCAGACATCTAAGAAGATGTTAAGGACCTTCTTAAAACCCCTGAAATCACACCTCACCTACTGTTACATCAGCCCTTCTAGTGCAAATTATTTTAACTGTGTAAAGTCTTATTTTATTTTGAATATCCAACTCTGTGCTAGACACATTGATATTCAATTTATTATGTGAGATTCTAAATTATGGAATTTTTCTTTTTTCTTTTTTTGTCTTTTTGACAAGATTGGGCACATTCAGGGTGGTATGGCCACAGACTTTTTTTGTCTTTTTGAGACAGGATCTCACTATGCAATTCAGGCTGGCCTTGAGCTCACTTTGTAGCCCAGACTGGTCTTGAACTCACAACATTCCTCCCGCCTCAGCCTCCCGAGGGCTGTGCTTACAGGCAGGCGCTACCACACCAGCATGGAATTTTTCAAGCAGCCCCCTAATTGGAAAAGAATGAACCCCAGTGTAACCAGCACCCCAGCTTCAGTAGTTGTGTCACACTTATCTTCTCTTGCCTGATACCCCACGCCGCTCTCCCCGCTATCTTAACGCAAATAATCAGAAGTCCTATTTGGGGAGCCTATATAAATGCTGCCCTCTACAGGGCCACTTCTTTTCACACTACAATATTGTCTCTTTTTAATATAGTTCCTCAGTGGAATTTGGACAATTTGGCCTTCCAGGAATTGAAGTCAGAGTTGACCGAAGTTCCTGCTTCTGGAATCTTGAAGGAGAGCCCGTCGGACCACCCCAGGACTGAGGAGGGAGACAATGGTATGAAGTTAGATTTCTTCCCTTTTGAGTCCACTTGGTCTTCGTTTGGTGTATTTAGTTCCGTGTCCTGAGCTGAGACAGCTTAAAGGGGGTGGGGTGGGTGGAGTCACTGGGAGTAGAGGCAGGGGAGGCTGAGGAAGCCGGTCCCTGTCTGCACTCTGTCAGGGCGGGCGTGCAGGAAGTCAGCCTTCACTGAACTAACCGCAGCTGACAAATCAGTTCTTGGTAGTCCTTTGTGTTTTCACCTTAGGGCCAGGTGTAGAGCACATGCTCTCTCAGCACAGCCTCTTATTGACAGTATTTTATTGCAATCCCAGCAGTGTGGGTCTGGGGTGGAGGTAGGGGGTGAGGCAAGTTCAAGCCCAGCATGGGCAACTTCATGAGCCTGGTCTCAAAATTCAAATAGGGCTGGGGATGTAGCTCAGTGTGAGGGTCTTGGTGTCAATAGTACTGAAAAAAGAAGAAAACAAAAACTCTGGTTTCCAGAAACAGTGACTGTCCATGTTACTGACAATGACTGCTCGAACTGGTGGGTGTGCATGGGATGAGGGCTACGAAACATTTAAAATATGATTCTCTGAGACATGAACAGGAAACGGAGTCTACCTTCTATGAGGAAATTGGCAGCACCACTTAAAATGGAGATTTAGTTTGATTCTGCTATATTCAAATTTTCAACCACCACTTCACCATATTTTAAAAAATTACATTCAGGTTGTATTGTATTAGAATGATGTATAAACTGGGACCTATCCCTTTGAGCTTTAAAAATATTTATATAAAGATTACTTATAATGATCTGATTTTGTCTTTCTCTTTTAAATAACAAAATAAATTAAGTCTTGAAAGTCAGATAGAGTATGATTGGAAACTATATATATATATAATATTACATATATAATAAACTATATATGTAATATATATATATTAGGTAACCCTATTTTTCACATATTTAAAAAATTTTCTAATTTGAACATCTATCAGTTTATAATATTTTAAATGGGTGTAGCAATAAAAATATCATAGTTTTTTAAAAAGTCAGAGAGTAACCTAATGAATACCCCTGAGTCCCTGCTGAACTCATGTAGCATATTATAAATTCAGTGAAACCTTCAGGTGAACCTATCTAGCTACTATCAAATGGAAGTTCAATTCCTATCACAAATCAATCACAGAACATTCACTGTGTATTTCATCCATACCAAGCACTTCACATGCTTAATTACATCTAAAATTTACAAAAGCCCTACTACCCAAAACCCCTTTACAAAAGAGAAAACCGAGGCTTAGCAACAAATACCTTATTTAAAGCCACACAATTGGTAGGCAACTGGATTCAAATCCAGGCCGTCCGTCCCTAGGGTCTTTATTTCCCTGCCTGTTCTGCTTGTACATCATCACTATGCTTGTGGAAAGATTTTGGGTTCATGTTGTTGTGTTTTGCTCATCAGGATGTGGACAGCTAGTCTGGGTGGGAGAGCCTGTCACTCTGAGGACTGCGGAGATGATCACTGGCAAGTATGGAGTGTGGATGAGAGACCCCAAACCCACGTACCCCCATACCCGGGAGACCACATGGAGAATTGACACGGTTGGCACAGACATCCGCCAGGTCTTTGAATACAATCTCATCCGCGACTTCGTGCAGGGCTACCCTTCAAAAGTCCATGTGCTGCCCCGGCCGCTGGAAAGCACGGGTGCAGTGGTGTATGCGGGGAGCCTCTATTTCCAGGGTGCTGAGTCTAGAACTGTGATCAGATACGAGCTGAATACTGAGGCCCTGAAAGCTGAGAAGGAAATCCCTGGAGCTGGCTACCATGGACAGTTCCCATATTCTTGGGGCGGCTACACAGACATTGACTTGGCAGTAGATGAGACTGGCCTCTGGGTCATTTACAGCACCGAAGAGGCCAGAGGTGCCATTGTCCTCTCCCAACTGAACCCAGAGACTCTGGAACTTGAACGAACCTGGGAGACTAACATCCGTAAGCAGTCAGTTGCCAACGCCTTTGTCATCTGCAGCACCTTGTACACCATCAGCAGCTACTCCTCCAACCATGCCACTGTCAACTTTGCTTATGACACAGGTACCGGGAGCAGCAAGAGCCTGACCATCCCATTCAAGAACCACTACAAATACACCAGCATGATTGACTACAACCCCTTAGAGAGGAAGCTGTTTGCCTGGGACAACTTCAACATGGTCACCTATGACATCAAGCTCTCCAAGATGTGAGAAGTCTCCAGGCTTCTCACCAGCAAAGACAAAAGATGATGACATGCAGGACCCTGAAGGGGAACAGACTGGAGGGTGAACCAGCCAGGCAGGCCCATGCTTCTCTCTTCTTTCCAGCTTTCATTAATCTAGGAGACTGTATGTGCTCACCATTGACTACACAAGGACAGCAGTGTGCAGGCTTAGACAGTTTCATATTACAATAGGTATTCTTTTCTTCTATCAGCTTGGAAAGGAATGTTTATCCAAAAGAGTCCAAGTTTTCTGGCAATTTAGGGCAAGAGATACAAGGCCTAGTGATTTCTTTATTAAGTCCTTGTTGTTGCAATTTGCATGGTTCCCATAGGCCATGATCAAAAGCAGCCCTTCTCAAGGCAAAGGGAAAGCTCTTGCAGCCAGGATTGAACATGTGTGTAAGGTGTGTTTGGTATAATTAGCTGCATGATTCAGATACAACTCAGTTGGTCATTATATAACCCATTGCCCTGTGAAATAAAGGCATCTCACACATTATCTTCCTTGAATTTTGTGGGAATATTTGGTTAAGAGTACAGATTTTAAGATCAGATAATTCCTTTAAGTTGGGAGATAGGATTGTTATTGCAAAAAATATGTGTGTGAGAGAGAGAGGGAGACAGGCAGAGAGAGAGGGAGAGGGAGGGAGGGAGAGAAGTTTATGCCTGGCACTGAGGCTTTGCCCAGGATGACACCATGAAAACCATTTCTACCACCATCTCTTTATGTTCTTGGCCCCTCCATAAAAATTGTTCCATCTCTCCCTACTCCACCTTTGTTTTCCTTTGCTTCTTATCTGCTTTCATGAGTATTAATTTTATAAATAACAACCTCAGCTGGACAAATCTCATAGCATTGTTTTTTCCAATTTAAAAAATTGTGGTAAAATACAAAATTTTAGCATTTGTATCGTGCAACTCTCACTACCATCTATCTCCAGAACTTTTTTCCATCATATAAAACAAACTCTATTCCCATGAAATAACTTCTCATTCTCCCTCCAATCTCCACAGCATTACATTGTTTTGGTACTGGAATCGAACTCAGGACCTTGTGCTTGACAGGCAGGCGCTGTGCCACTAAGCTACCTCCCCAGCCCAGCATTACTTTTTAACAGCCAGAATAGGTTGTCAGCCCACTCTGCTCCACTCCCATTGTCCCTAAGGTGGCATCTATGATTAAGAAAAGCTGGGGCTCCCTAGGACTGAGGGGAGGACACCTGGCGGAGTTTCTTACACCTGGCTTTCACCATCAGCATAGACTCCAGCATTAGCTTCTGACATCCATGCCTCCCTAGCCAGTTCTAGGTCTCACATCCTGCTCTGATATCCAGATTTTCTAGCACTGGGCTTTGAACCCACGACCTTTGCATTGAGCCACATCCCCAGTCCTCTACTTATTTTGAGACAAGGTCTCACTAAGTTGACCAAGCAAGACTCAAACTTTTGATCCTTCTTTTGATACATTGCTTTTCTCTAGCCTGCCTGCCTAACCCCCAAATAGGACATTTCAGTAGTGGGCCTGCTCCACAGGAACAGAAGTCCCCTTTGCTATTCAGCTGCTGCCCCCTGCCGGTACTGGGCCATCTCTCTGGTAGGTTTGCCACCTACAAGACAAACCACTGGAAGCAAGCACCAGTCTCCTCTGCTTTCAAATGCCCAAATTATTCTGCTGTGAGTCCCTGTTTGGAGCGCTCCAGAACAGAAGCGTTTTCACTCCGAGTCGTTTTGCTTCCCTACACTTGATTCAGACTACAGGGGTGGGGCAGTCTGCCCTGGTTATTCCCGCTTATTTATTACTCATGAGACTAGGGCTCAGCCTCTGAGGGCCAGCTCTTAAAAGCACAGTCTGGGCTTTAAAGAATTCTCCCTCCCATGAGTGCTAAAGGCCATGCGTTGGAAAGCAAAGCTGAGAACTGGACTTTCCATTTCCGCTGGCAGTAAACTGACACAGTGAGTACGTAGGGAGAAGAAGAAATCTCAGTTTCTGCTGCTACAGCAGTGTACCCAGGCCACCATAACAAGTGCCACAGCCTGAGCGGTTTCAACAGCAGACATGAATTTCTTGCAGCTCTATAGGCTGAAATCCAAGACCAAGATGAGCCTTTTCTCCGTGGCTCGCAGCTGGTGGCCTTCTCCCCGTGCCTTCCCTCGCTCTTCCCTCTGCATGCCTGTGTCCTCACCTCCTTTTCAGAAGGGCAGTCATCATATTGGAGTAATTCTCACCCTAATGGCTTTAAGAGTTACCTCATTAAAGGTCAAATCTGCAGGGAGTCACACTCCACAGTATGAGGTTTAATATCACATATCTGAAATGCTTGGGATCAGAACTGTTTTCAGTTTGGAATGTTTACATAAACATAATTTGACATCTTGAGGATGGAACGCAAATCTAAACAAATGAATTTGTGCCTCACATACATCTTGTACATCTTATGCACATAGACTGAATATAGCTTTATACAATATTTTCAGTGTAACTACACCTTGCCTGACCTGTCATATGAGATCAGATGGAATTTTGTGCCTGTGATTTCACATCAGCATCCAAAAAATTTCAGATTTTGCAGCACTTTTATGGAGTGGAGGACTTCAGTTTGGCCCCTAACAGTTGGGTATTACCACTCTCATTCATGGACAACAGAGTCTTACCCACTAGAAAACCTATGAGTCAGAGTGCAAACACTGATTCCCCCCATCAAGCACCTATAGCTTCCAGATGTTTGAATGAAAAGCAGAAGGTAGAGACACCTCTGGGCGGTCAGGTGAGCCGCCACAGCCCCCAGAGGGGAGGCAGAGCCCTTGTGCACATCCCTGCCCCTGGCTCCTTTCCCCGCTCCATCAGCTGTGGTTCCGGCTTTGGGATGGCGGGAGGGGGAGAAGGAAGAACAGAAGGAAGAGGAACACTCTTTGCTTAGTTCCCAGGTCATGACACTCCTCCTGCAGCTTTGGCTGTTCCGTCCCCTCTTTTGCTGGTTCCTCCTTTTAGCCCCAACCACTTGACACTGAAGTACTCCAGGGCTCAGCTTTGGGGCTTGTTAGCAACTCACTTCTCTGCCGATCTCATCTGCTAGCAGGGCTTTAAATACCATTTCCATCCGAGGGCTTCCTAAGTGTCTCTGCCCAGCACAGTCATGAGCCCTGAATTTCAGACTCACATATTCACTTGCCTACTTGACCCCTCCATTTAGAGGTCTATTAGCCACATAACTATCAAAAACTGAGCCTTGAGTTTCCTTTCCCCTGCGCCCAGGCATACCACATCCGATGCTCTTGTGGCTGATGGAACTCCATCCCTCCAGTTACTCCATCTATCTTTAAAAACATAGATTCCACACCTGGACCCATGTGGCACCCCACCGGCTACAAGTGACCATCTTGCTCCTAGAGTGCTACAATAGCTTCTCGGCTACTTCCACTCCCTTGGTACAGCCTGTTCCCAATAGAGCAGCCTATCCTGTTACTGTGCAAGCTGGAGTGTGCCTCTTTTTCAGAAACCCCCTCTTGGCTTCGCATCGCATTCAGAGTCCTTACAAAGCCCCATCGGACCCAGTAGTGTCCCAATTCGTTTTAGTCCAGCCCAGCCCAACTGGCCACCTCGATCTTCCTCAGACCCAGCAGAGACACTCTGCCTTCAGGTTTCTGCTCCTGCTCGTCCCTCTGCTCCAGGCGTCTCCACACCTGACTCTATCACTGGCTTCCGGCCTTCACCTTCCTTAGAGGCCTACCCAGGCCACTCTACTTAAAATTGCAACTAACCTGCTGCTTCCTGCAGCACTTCTAAGCTCTCTTACTCTGTCTTAATGTTTAAAATTTTATTTTCCATTATATTCATCATCTAATTTTGTGTCTCCCCCCCACTGGAAGGTAAACTCCACTGGGATGGGGATTGATTGTTCCGTACAAGGATGTATCCCTAGAAGAGTGCCTGGCTCACACAGTAGGTACGATACTGTAACTGCAAACTGAATTTTTATCCTATTCAATTTTAATGAATTTAAATGTAAGGAGCCACACCTGGCATGTGGCCGTGCTGCCGTGCAGTGCAGGTCTGTTTCCTCATGTGACTGCTGGGGGTGGGGTGGGCGGTGCATGTCAAGCACCCAGCGAGCAATGACAGGCGCCCATGGCTGCCCCCTTCCCACCTCCCACTGCTGCAGAAACCCCCAGTTACGGACCCTGAGGAGAGGGCTGAAGCACTTTCGTAAGCAGGTCTGGGAGGGCACACCCTCATGGACTCTGTGAAGAAACAGATGACATATGACAAATGACCTGCCAAAAGATGCCGTTATATTTTTTATGTACATCCAAATTAGCACATTTCTGATACCTTCAGACCACTCAAAGGAGCCCTGAAAGCCTTAAGAGGAGCTTTGGGATCTGCCAAGAGGCCTGAACAAGGGACCCAAGAAATATACTTCATTCTCCTCAATCATTCCGTACTGACTGCTTTTCAGGGCAGAGTGTCTATTCATAGAGTTTGAAAATCTTCTCAATGCCCTATAAGTAAGCAAGCTTTGAAAAAGTCGATCAAATTTAAAACTCAGCCCCTCTACCCCCAGCACAAGGGATGGGAATACAGCTCAGTTAAGTTAGAATGTGTGAACCATTAAACTGTGGTGTCTGGCTGAGTTTTGAAAATTCAAACACCTCAGATCTTCAGAGTTAAATCAGAGACCCGAACTCTTTACAGATACAGATTCAGTGATAAACAACGACGCCCGAAACCCTTTTAAATTCAAATGCAACCGACTATTGGAAGTGTTCTGCAGCACAGCATAAATCTATCCACAGGGACTCAGTTTGAAAACCTCAAATCCCCCAAGTCATCAGAGGAGATGAACAACACTTGACAGTGTCTCTAGCAGAAGAAAAATCAGAAAGAACAAAAATTTCCAAGAGAGCCTTCAGAGACAAGTCCAGCCACACTGGTGCAACTGCTTGCTGGAGTCTCATAGAAGAGTCCACCTCAAAATAATCCAAACTGTACTTGTTTAGGAGACAGTGGACTCCTCGGCCGGAGAAGGCGGTGGAGCAGGAGGTACCGGGAGGTCGGGCTTGCTGGGAGAAGCCTTCGGCTCCAGATCTGAAGGGAAGACCACCTCTTTAGCTTCACCATTTTTCTTGGTAGTCATCTCTTCTCTAGGAGGAAGGGAATATTACAGGTTATTCAAAGAAAGACAGGATTAGAGAAAACACAGAAAAAAGACAATGAAACACCCAGACGCCACCCCAGACTGTGAATCTCCCCCTCCACACAGAGACCACAGCCTCCTGGATACAACGTCCACCCTCACCTTTTAAACCAGGGGTGTCAAATAGTTAAGCCCCTCTATCAGCAAAGGCTTCTAGCACCTATATATAGATATACATATATTATACAATCCACAATAGGTATAACATACTCTATCATAGATTACATATTATATAATTTAGTATATAATAGATTATATATTCAGTCTACTATATATTATACTGTATATATGACATTATATATGTATGTATATCAAGAAAGTATATAGAACTATCAATTCACTAGTATTTTACATCCTAATAAACTCAAGGATTATCAGGCACATTACTGGATGAAAGTTCGTATTTTGGTTTCCTAAATTCATTTCTTGGGGCCAGGGATGTAGCTCAACGGCATAAGCGCTTGTCTGGCACATGTGAGGTCATGAGTTCGATTCCTGATATCCAAAAATAAATAAATAAATAAATAAATTCATTTCTTTGACCAGTACCTTGTGAGCTTTAGTGAGGATTTTAAGCTTACAGTGTTTCTTAACAAAGCTCCAACTGCAAGTGTCTGCTCTGCCAGCATTTGTGGTTTATTAGCACTTGGAATAGCAGACTTATTATGAGCTGAGCTTTCTTGGCAGAGGCGTGTTAGGCCACTCATCTATTGAGGGTCATATCTGCCAAGACTGGAAATGTAAACCCAATCAAACAACTCAAGGAAGCTACTCCAACCTGTTGACCTTTGCTGAAAATGAGTGAAGAAACCCCCACTGGCTTCTGCCAGCCTTTTAGCCCCCTCCTTCCTATCAGGAAGGGACAGAACCTGTACATGACCTCCTGACACCAGCTGGGGACCTGGGCCTATATCAACGGCAATTTCAATAGAATCCAGTTCCAATACCACTTGGAGTCCTGCCATTTTCTTTGCATATCTTTATGGGGTGCCTCAGGCACCTCAATGGATTGGGACCTTAGGCATCATCACATTGATCATCACAGGCATGCCAAACACAGCAGTAGGGTATCAACCAGGTGTGGTGGTACATGCCTATAATCCCAGCTCTTTGGGAGGCTGAGGCAGGAGGATCACAATTGCAATTCAAATTCAACTCAGCATCATGTATCCTATATGCCAAGCCTACCATCAGGAGAAGGTGCCAGGCCACTAAAGCCTTTTAAAACTGAAGTGGGCACCTACGCAAACATCAGGCAAACTTTGGGCCAAGCAACTGGCCATGGTCCAGTCTTTCTCAGGGAGCATGCATTATCCACTGTCTGCTAGCACAGTTGCAGGCACCAGACACACAGTGGTGAAGGAGACATGTCCAGTGTGTGCCTATTGCCTTGTTAGAAATGCGGGTGAGCTTGCACGGAGCCCGTGCTGTCCCCAAACCATGTCTGCAAAGGTATGTTCCATCCTTCCGCCACGTTCACAAAGCATGTGTGATCTCCGCAGCCACTAGCAGCTGCCGGGGCGAGGTTCTTTCCATTGCCCACAGAGCAGACAGACCCAAGTGAGTGTCACCACCCCTTGAAGTTCTCTTTCCCACAGCTCGGTGGTTTCCTCCACCCTAAGAGGCATTTAGCCACAGCAGGTGAATATATTTATGTGGCCCAGGGCCTCCTGCAGTTCTGGGCCCTCGGTGGGGCTCAGCCATTATTCTTCCTCTCAGCACCCCCTCATGCACCACCCTCTTCCAGAAGCAAGGCTGAAGAGCGACTGTGAGTACCTGGTGGCCATGGCAACCCTGCGTCTGGTCACTTCAGAAGCCAGGTCTTGGTAGGGGAAGTTAATGGTGTTGTCCACACGGCTCTTCTGCGCCATGGCCTGCACCCAGAGGCTGAAGGAATCTCAATGCCATGCACCTGGGAAGCTGAAACACAAATTCCAGAAATAGGCTTCAGGTGACCCGTGGCTTCCAGTGTCTGGGAAGCAGCCCAGCAGAGGGCTTTCCCTGTCGTGTTCCTGGTGGATCTTCCCCACATCCCGGCCCGGGCCCCACGTGTGAGGTATTTCCTCTAACACCTGCTATGGGAGTGGACGGGGAAACACCATGTGTCTGGCTGGCCATTTACATAAGAGAAAACATGATTATTCCAACCATGCAATGAAGGTATGGTGGACAGTTGTCATCACCCCCAGGCAAGGGCTATGGAAAGGAGGTCCAGAGAGGGGAACCGACTCTCCTAGCTGCGCAGCAGGTTCTGACCCTGCAGCTTCCCCCATAACGGTGCCATTCCAGGGGAGCCCAGTCCTCACCAGGCTCTTTGGCAGAGCTTCTTCCCAGAGCCCTTACCTTCAAAAGGAAGGAAGGAACACAAAGCTGGGGCTTGGAGCCAGGGTACTTAGCCAGGAACAGCATAGACCCTGTGGCCTCACAGAAATAATGGCGGCTACCCCTTTGCATTGGGCACTGTGGGACGCCCCTTGTCCATTGTCTTACTCGGTAATCACAGTAACTCCACTTGTATGATGCTCCCCACTGGGTAAAAGGGGCAACTGAGCAGCAGAGAAATTAGGTAATTTTTCCAAGAGGCCCAGAGCTCAAATTTGAACCTGGGTCTCTCTGGCTTCAAAGGCTCTTTTCTCTGTTGCAGAGCCAAGGAACAAGTCTGGCCTGGGGGGATACAAGTCTCCTTTGCTATGGCCTGAGCCACAGACACCCAATGGCTCTCTCACCGGTGGCGCATGAACTGCAATGGCTGCAATGAGCTTGGCAGGCTGCGCTTCTGGCTGGAAAGGTTCATCCCTAAGAGGACTTACCTTTCAGTCCTGCTGAGCTTTGCGTTTAACTACTTCCCCACCTCAGCTCATGGGTTGGCTAAGCACAGCCCTCTTCCCACCCGAGTTGGGCACCTCCCCGTGGAGAGAGCTGCCAGAACGACCAAGAGCAATGCCCTCTGAGTCTTTTATCCTCCCGAGTCAGTCTCTCCCTGGAACTTGAATTACTGGGATTGTTTTGTGCCCTGAAAAGGTAGCAGCTGACGCTAATGACCCCTGCTGATGTGGCCTCCCAAATCCCCAGATGGTCTCTGCAGAGCAAGAGAAGGTACTTTTTATCACTTGGGCAACAGGACTACTCTAGCTTAGGCCCTGGTACACGTGACATCTTGATGTACACCTGCTGACCGCACTGGAAACAGTGAATTCATGAACATCCTTCCAAGAGCCCTTGTCACCATCCAGCCTGCCTCTTGCTGGTAATTTCCAGCGCTCTGCTCAGAGGCAGGTACTTCCTCGTTCAAATTGAAGGGGTAGATTGTACAGCTCCCACCTGAGCTGAGTGAAGTTGGGCAAAGTAATTTAACCTCTAGAAGCCTTGATTTTCTTATCTGTAAGAGTAATATAATCTTTCTCCTCAAGTGTTTGTGAGGACTGAGAAAATATCTGCAAAAATCCTTGTCTCCCCCGTTAAATCTTTACATGCATGCTTCTGTGCATTTAGCCCAGGGACGGCTGTAACTGTGTATGAGAACCTGTGGATAGATGTATTTTCCCTCCCGAGGCTGTCATGACTGCAAACCTGACCCTCGCACACCCAGCTCTACGCTGTGAAAACAGAAGCACTATTTCTCCTCTCCTCATAGATCAGGGTGTGGCAGGCTGATCTTCTCTGGGGATCCCAGCAATCACTTAAAGCGAGTTAGAGGCTTCAGCAGCACTGTATTCCCATCAGTTTCTTGTAGCCATGATTCCCAGTCTTGAGTTTTTGTGAAGGATTTTCAAAGCACGGACAAATTTTTGCACTGTGCTTGAGTGTGGCAGAAGCAATTACTGTATGCAAACTTCAGACAGGATGCAACAAGTGTACTGATTTTTTTTTTTTAATGGCCTGTTTGGGGGCTGGGAATGTAGGTCGGTGGTAAAACAGTTTTACAGAATGCAAGGCCTTGGCTTCAATTCCCAGAACTGTGCAAAAAAAAAAAAAAAAAAAAAAAAAAAGTCTGATTCTGTGTTTGTTGCTAGTTTAGTGTAAAAGCTGTGGAGAACACAGTCCTAGCTCTTTATATGAACCCTTAGGAGAGTGCTGTAGTTCACCTCCCTATAGTGATTCACAGTACAACCCAGGACAAACCACTACCTCCTATACTTCCATCCTTAGGCTGGGACATATTTAGGACATG
Source organism: Dinomys branickii (assembly GCA_004027595.1). NCBI lineage: Eukaryota > Metazoa > Chordata > Mammalia > Rodentia > Dinomyidae > Dinomys > Dinomys branickii. The sequence goes on along the minus strand of PVLD010001073.1, from coordinate 47,348 downwards.
TTCCTGAAGCCTGGCACCCAAACATGAATTGTACATGCAAGGAGAGGCCCTGCTTAGAAAGAAGTTTAGCAGAGTGGTTCTCTTTAAAAAAAAGTTGAGGACCACGCATCTTTTCCTGTTGTTTTTTATTAGTATGCATCTGTAGTACATAATGATCATGTTCCTTGTGAGTAGCTGGCACATGAACACCACACATCTTTGGTTCTGTTTGTTGTTCTTTTGTTTTAGAGATAGGGTCTCACTAGGTAGTTCAGGCTGGCCTTGAACTCACTGTGTAGCCCGGGCTGGCTTCAGACTCACTGTGATGATCCTCCTGCCTCAGCCTCCCAAGTGCTGGGACTGGAGGCGTGCGCTACCATGCCGTGACACTTTTGTTCCCATTCTAACGTGCTGGCATCTGCTCAGATTCAGCTCTACCTTGTCCCCTTGTCCTCGTAACACCTGCACATCCCTGACTAGTTGTCTCCATGTGTTCAGCAACAATTCATTTGTCTTAGGTCCCACGGGAAACACTGTTGAAGAGGTCTGGCCTGCTCTAGGGGCCACAACTCACGGGCTGGGTGAAGAGGCACACGGCTTCAACCCCAGCACTCTGGGGACCAAGGCTGGAGCGTCACAGGCTTGAGTCTAGCCTGGACAGCGCAGTGAGACTCTGTCTCAAGGAAAACTAAAGGGCGGGGCATGCAGCTCACCACGAAGGCCCTGCCCCTCTGTTTTTCTCTACGGACTGAGCTCACACAAACTTAGAAACCTTGGAAATACAAGTGTGGAAAAAGCTTCAGGAGTATGAGCAAGGGGTCAGGGGCTAGTGGCCAACACCTGTCCCCTCAGCAACCTGCATTACCAAGAAAGACCACAAAAGGTAATGTGATTCTTCCTCAAAACAATACCTGCTTCTGCTTCCTTGGCACCTGGTAGGGTGGAATCGTGGTTTTTACTTGAGAAACATTTAGGACTTAGCGAGAATGCTTGCCCCAAGCTAGGCACTGCGTAAACGCTTTGGACAGACAGGAGGCCCGGTGTACTCCTGTGGAGAACCATGATCGCCGCATGGGAGGGACTCAGGAGCTGCTCTATGCTTCCTGACTGCGTCTCAGCATATCTCTGGGAGCAATGCAAAGCAATTCGCACATGGGCGCATTTCTGGCTCTGGGCTGCTGTTTATTAGTGATTCTGTTTCTCCTTGTGGGGCTTTAAGCTGAAGGTCAAATCCTGGTAACTGAGCCTTGTTCGCTGGACACTGTCTAACGTACATTTATACGCCTGGGTTACAGAAATCCAAAGGCAAAGCAGTGCCTAGTGGGGTCACTGTTAGGCTTTCTGCAGTGTGGTTTTACCCCAGGTAAAATCCACTTTCCATTTTCTCAGTGAAGTGTGAGGGTGCTCACCCCATGGAACTGATCAAGCTGAACATCGTGTACTTCCAACTGGGAAACCACCAAGCAAAGAAAGCCCTCACACACTGTTCAAGGGCAATGGTCTAAAATTAATCAAAAGTGGACATTTTGCCCCGATTCATCTTTTTCTCGTTCTCATTATCCTTGAAGCCGAGACATCCAAGGATCACAGCCTCCCCTTATTGAAATCCCCTCACTCAGTTCTCCACTAAACATTAGCGCTGGGACTTTGTTCCGTGCAAATGAGGGAAACTGGCAATGTCTCCCTTCTGGGCTCACAGACCGCTAAGTGACAAATGCGTCTAAAAGTGATGACCCCGGCATGGTGATGCGTACCTGCAATCCCAGCACTCTGGGAGGCTGAAGCAGGTGAGTTTAAAATTTAAGCACAGCAGGAGCAACGTAGTGAGACTGTCTCAAGAAGAAAAAAAGTTGAGGAATGTACCTCAAGGCCGGGGCCTGAATTCAGGTTCCAGTACTGTGCAAACAAAACAAAACCAACTACATAAAAAACAGAAACAAGGCTGGAGACCTCGGGAGGATTTCAGTCACACTTAGAAAGTTAAGCAGTGCGAAGAGAAACCAGAGAGGGTTCACGCTGCAAAATGGCTTGAGGGGCCCATGATAGGGGCCAAGTATCGAGTACTGTCTACTGGACTGTGGCAAGAAAGTCTTTTAGGAGATGTGGTAATATATGCTGAATACTGTCAATTTAAAATATTTACTCAGGTGTAATGGCACACACCTGTAGTCCCAGCACTTGGGAGGCTGAGGCAGGTGATAAGAGTTTGAAGCCAGCCTGAATTACATATAGAGACCCTATCTCAAAAAACCAAAAAATAAAAAATATATTAAAATAAAGACACATTACCATCCATCTCCCTCAAAGTGTACCGCCTTCGCTTGAGCACACGCACTCCAGTGCTCCTGCTACTTCCTGAAGCAGTTTTGGAAGTCCTCTTTCGTGTCACCATCATTTATGCGAATGCCGCTGCTGAGTGCCACCCAATGAAGGAAAGCTGTAGAAGAGCTGACAGCGCGTCCTCCTCTACCTCAGCCACACAGCTCAGCCCCAGTATCAAAATGACCCTGAAATAGAAATGTTTTGATTCAGGACATTGAGGCAGCTGCTATAGCACAACCATAGACAAGAAAGAACTGCTTCAGAAAGTGGTAAAACACAATGGGATAATTTTGTTCGAGGCGAGAAGTTTTTTTTTTTTTTTAAAGAATTTGGTTTCCATTTATTCTACCCAGAGTTAACCATGACACCACCACACTAAGTACGTTTCCCTGAAAACAGGCCTCGGTGGTCATTATCCTTGTGATGGCCAGCATCAGGCAGATGGAAGCTCACTACTGTTTTGCTCAGTGGCTACTCTGTAATGGGAGATAAGGCAAAGATACGCTTCTTTGGGCTGGCATCTCCAATCTCTAGTTTTCAAGGCTGATTATTTTCTGGTCAGGTCTTTCAGGGAGACACATAGTTCTAAGAGACACCTCTTCCAAATTTCAGTCAAACCACATTTGGACTTTCCAGGTGTCCCAGGCGTCCTGGTGCTGTCCGCCAGCTCTGTGCTGGGGACACACCAGTCATCATACTCACGGCTGCTGTTATGCTTCCCGGCAGCTTTATTATACACTGGGGCCTTCCGGTCAATTCCGTGGACACAGCCTTAGTATAGACAACAGTATCTGTGCCACAGCCCTCCAGGGAATAGCTTTGGTTCCTCTCACAAGGAAGTACTGTGCACACTATCCATACCTGAAGCTGGGCAGGGGCGCTGCCTGGGAGTCTCCCCATGGGGTGGTGCACGGTGGAATGCACGTAGTTGAAGAGGCAGTTTTCCTTAAAGGGACACCCTTGGCCACTCCTCTTCACAGTCAAATTCTCGTTTTCCAGGGTGGCTTGGACTTCAGTAGGGGTGAACACCTTTGTCAGTATGGTGCTCCACAGTCGCTCTCACTGCGTTCCTGCAAAGTCCAGACAGCAGCGCGAGGGACTGGATGATTATTCAAGGTGGGGGGAAGTATTTTTGACGGCACACACACCGTTTGTACTTGCTGTCCTGGTGATTCTGCATTCAGTTCTAGTTTGGCGAGTTAGTGTAAGTTACACAGACACCTGGCATTCCATAGCCATCTCCCATCCCAGCTGTAGCGGGGTTTGGATTGACGCTGCCAGTCTGCTCTTGATCAAATGGATTTCCTCTTCTTCCAAATAATGAAGGAAAATTGCCGAGTTCTAATTGAAATGCAACTGAACAGATCCACCTCAAAGCTCTTTGTATTTGGTCACACCCTGAGCCGTGATGAGCATGTCATCATTGTGTCAAGTTTCAGATCTTAATCGCAGTATTTGTAAAATAATAAATAGCTTTAGCATGTTCAGCACTTTTGTACTACAACCAAGAAACTGCTGGATATACCAACTCTGTACCAAGTGAACGGACAGTGTCCCGAGGTTATCTGGGAGATTTGTTTCTTTTGCTATATTTGCCAACCTAACAGGCAACAAACATAAATGAAGTCTTTTCACAAGTATTCACCAATTTGAGGTCCAGCAACTGCTTCATCGCGAGCACAGACGGCAAGCAGACATTGAAGCTGACTTGGCTGGGAAAGCCATGATAAAAGCAGGAAATCTGAGGCGAGGCTGTGGCTGGTGCATGGGTGGGCTGGACACAGCAGGAGTGTAAGCATCCTGTGGAGCCGAGCCAGACAGCTGGAGAAGTTGGGGGTGCAGACCCCCAACTCCGGCTTGCTGGTACTGCACAGGTGGGATATGAGACTTGGCGAGCGGGGGCAGAGGGTGCTGTCAGGGCCACAAAGGGAAGCACTTGGATGATTAATGGGAAGTTACTTCTCACCACCCGCAGTGTACTTCCTGCATCATTCAGTTATCTGACCCTTTACAGAATGATGCCAGAATCTCATTTGTTGTTCAAATTCTTTTTCTTTCCCTACTGCACATTGAGGGAATGTAAAAAAGGAATGCAGAGTAAATTCGTGGCCTGTCAACCAATTTTTAACTACACTGACCCATGGCCATGAGGAGCAGTTTATCATTTGGTCTCTGTATTTTTCACTCTAAAAAACTATCAAATTTGGCATGCAATGATCTAGAAAACTATGAGAAAGTATAAAAATGCGAAGTAATTCTGTATTCAGATTGCCTTACAGTCAGTTAGGCCATTTTACAAAGAAAAATGAAGACCTCTGGTATCTGTATGCAAAAGACTAGAGGATGTTGCAAAGAAATGGCACAGCACTACATGGAAAGATTAGAAAATAAATGTACACCTACCATCAGGCAGTGAAGAGTAATTCATACATTTTACATTTCCTAATCAGCTCCAGAAAGATGAGGGCCACTTCAGAGTCCAAAGGACAACAGATCAGGCTCAAATTACCATGCAAATGTGCCCCTATTCATGACCTCCAGGAAACACTGAAAATCAGCATTGTGGCGTGAAATCTGTTGCCACTGTCTTCCACAAAACTATATAGAGTCTCTTTGCTTTGAGTTCCAAAAGCAGATTGTCTTATACAGAGGATATGAATCAAGATCAGTACATGAAGGAGGCAAAAAAAAATACTTCTCTCTGGTGACTTCAGACAGACATCAATATGCTGCTCTTCCTGTTTCACTTTACATTTTACAGTTGAAATTTCTTACAACAATTAGCTGGGTGTGGTGGCGCACACCTGTAATCCCAGCGCTCGGAAGGCTGAGGCAGGAGGACTGCTGTGAGTTTGAGACCAGCCTGGGCTACAAAGTGTGCTCAAGGTCAGCCTGAACTGTACAGGAACACCCTGTCTCCAAAAAAACAAAAACCACCAACCAATCCATTAATAAATCTTAGGCTTCTAAGATGCATTTAAAAAGGCTTTGTCATTTACCTACATGCTAGAAAGACTGCAAGGGAACTCAAAAACAGTGGTAGTTAAGGTCTACGAAATATGGTATGACAGCAGGAGAAATCCTGTTAGCAAGGATGGCTCTGACCACAGCCCGCCAAATCATTACAGTTTCATTTTACCTTTTGTATCTTGCCTCTAGCCAAGTTGTAGCTTTAAAATAATTCATACTGTAAAAATTAAAGGCATCTTAAACCATACCCTCTCCTCACCCTAATCACCCTTCTATCAATAGCACAATTACTTAACTAAGGACAAAGAACTGAATAACTTCTCCTCCTCCTCACCAGAGTACCTCAAGGATCAAAGAATGTTCAGGTTATGTGACCAAATCTGCCACCTACTAACACTACCTTTGCGGTTATTTTACTGTGTGTCAGGGAAGCCAGGTAACATCGGTATGAAGGGTGGAGAAATGGGTACCTCACTCTCACTGACATGCTTTTGCTGCCATTTGCCATCGTAGATGCTCGGGAAAAGCCATAGTGGTGTTGCATGTAAATACAGCCAACTAAACACCATAAGCCTGGTTACCTTTTGGGTGCTAAAATTTAGGAAGATTAAACTTTCGTACTGCGATGTGAAAAAGAGACAAACCGAAGGACGTGGTCAGGCGGGTATGTGAGGTGGTGACTCTGGCACAGTCTGTACTTTTCCTACTTTGTCACTCCCGCCCCCCAATACAGCACTTTGCTGTCAGAGTTCTTAATTTAGAGCATATTTTGAGAAAGACCTTACACCACAAAACTCAGGTGGATGTCTTCAAGTTCTTTAGCTATTTCATAGTCACTATCCATGTGGAACCACTGGTTTTTGCTAAAGCTGGTCTGGAAGCCACATGTTCTGGACTGGATGTGGGAATTTTAGGCTAAGTAAGTTAGTCTTTCAGTAGTACTCTGCAAATGAAAATGATAAACTATCCAAACAAAAGTATGAAAGGCACTAATGTAAGTAAGTCTATTTTTGAAGCTTCAATTTCTGTCCAGAAGAATGGCAAAACTCTTTTCTGTATTTGACACTTTGGATCACTAAGACTTCTTCCTGACAGACTGTCCAGTTCTAAGTTTGACCACCCTGACAACCATGATCCTCCACAACAATGATCCGAACAGGCCATGAAATTCTTAAAAGGTAAAAACCAAATTTCTGATAACCTTTTCCTGGAGCATAATGCACTGTGATCACTATTTTGAGCACATGACGGCCTGCTTCAGGTTGAAGAATGGATTAGAAGCACCAGAATCATTATTTAGAGAATACTTTATTAGTTTCTGTAATCAAACCCACGTAGATAAGACCTTACATATTTAATACAGTGCGTTACCCCTGTACAAATGGAAAAAAAAAATTAAGTTTAACGTTTCTAGACCAATATGGCTGTTAATTTCTGTACAATGCCAACTCAACACGGTAAACTGGGATAACTTTTTCCAAAGTTGACAGCACAGTTAAAGTTTCCAAAAATTCAAATTATATATATATGTATATATATATTTATATTTATATAAAAAGACCAATAATAGCAGTATGTTATGCATCAATAGCAGCAACAGCTTTTCCAGGTTCTGCAGTCATCTGAACAAAATTATAGACATCCAGCACACTCCATTAAAAAAAAAGAAAGAAAAATACCCAGAAAACAGCAAAGTTCTGTCACTGCTGTGGTACCTGGCACCATTTTTTTTATTAGCTTCTTAATCATCACCTGGAAAGAAAACACTCTAGAGTAACATCATTAAAAACAGCTCTGATGAAGCACGGTCACTACTACGTATCATAAAGCAGGTACAAGGTATTTTACATTCACAGAGATATGATACAGTACTGTCCTACATCTATGCTAAGGATACAATTAAAAAGGCATTACTTCAGACTTGATTCTACTCTTCCAGCAGAGGGCCCAAAGGGTGACATGACACAGCTCTGTAAAAAAATGTACTTTCCTAGATAGGATTTGCTTTCATTACGGCACAGTTTACTCAACTCTCTTCATGAACATCAGCTAAAAACCGTTTTTTAAAAACCTGGGGTAAAAACAAGAAACAGGGAAAAAAAAGGATCCATACGAAGATGAATGAGTGAAGGCAAGCAATATTCACCCTAACTAGTATTTTATCAAATCTGTCCTGTTTCAAAGTAAGAGCTCCATTGAAGAAAGGAGATGCCAAGTAGTAGTGCTTAAAGCTTCGGAGCATAACCATCGCTGCATCATTTCAAAGAGAAGTAGTAGGCGAACATCACTCATCTGGGTATGCTCACGGATGCTGCCATCAGTATTTAATCATCTGCTCGCTCATCCAGGAAGAAGGGGAGATCAGTTACTACTGTACTTTGATTTTGTTCAACCCAATCACCATGTTACAAAAATAGCAAGCTGCCATAGAAAAAAATAAGGCTCCTCTATCCAGCACCAGTTATGTGCAGCTCTTCATCTGCAAGCCTACGAACACTACAACCATACCCAAAGAACGTAAGGGAGCAAAGAAACCATACCTGATGTATTAGCTGGGACCACTACGTTGTTCAGGCTGAGCTACTCCTGTGTGGTGTTATTTCTCTCCTATTTGTGGGCTTTCATTTAACCATAAAGATTTTTAGATTGAATTATATGCACTTAAGGAGTGTGTGCACATATCTGTTTACAAATTCTGACTGAAGATGCCTGGCTATCAACCAAGCGAATGTTATACAGTAGATGCAAGCTTGCAAAGCCTAATTTAACCGGTTCAGCAGCTGTGTGCCAGTGTCCTTTGTTCCTATGTTTCTTGTGCACCCCCAAGCTCTATACAAGATAATGTCACAAACCATTTTAGCCCCATGGCTGCTGGCATCACCTGACTTCATTCTCCCCACTTCCCCTCCCGCTCCCTCGATGCCCTGCAATAAACCATGTCCTTTAAGATTTTGTTTCTTCAGTTTTGATCGCCTGAGGTTTGATTGGTCCAGTCCTGACAGGTTTGGTGGCTATGGTGGATGTGGGGGGTGGCTTCTCTTCCGCTTTTTCCTGACAGATGCCAGGAGGGTCTGTCAGTGTTTCAGGAGGTTTACTTGAATCACTGTCCACTTTCTGGGCTTTGCCTCCTATCTGTTTGCTCTGTTGCTGTTCAGAGAAGAACCGTTGCGTGGACTGAAGAACCTCTGCTCTCTGTTTTGCCTTAAAAAATGAGAAACAATAACTGAAAATGCTGCAGTATTACCAAAGCCTGTCAAATCAATCTCAGTTCAAATTCTTTCACCAATTGCAAATCAGTTTTCCCCACACTGATTTGGCTAAAGCCCAAAACACCTCATTGATCGATCAGCTTTTAATGCACAGACTTCTTCCTATCTTTGGAAACATTCTGTGTGATTTTTACATTTGAAAGAAGACCACCTCCCACCATTTTTCAGAGTCTGCCCTCTTATAAATAGTAAAATAAAATTGTTGCTGGTTTGTATTCTTCTGGAACAGCTCACTAATACCAAATTTTACTCAGGGAGGGTGCTTGCAAGTCTGGAAACATACATGTAACACTTCAAACTTTGAGTTATCAACATGTGGTCTACAATGAAATGAAAAGGAAGCACTTATATTGTGGCATTACCAACACCTAGGACCAAATGTCTTGTGGCTGAGTCCTCTTCCCACAGCTCTCTTCTGCAGGGGAAGAGCATCAGAAATTAGTAACTACAACTTCACTCGATCACTAAGTTCTGATAGCTCCTACCACATTCTGAGCTGGTAAAATAGTTTCTTAGTTTTAATGACTATGTGCCCCAAAGAATATACTTACGTCAATCTGTAAATTATACCATTGTAACATACACAATTAAAACTTTTAAGTTTCTCTGCCTCTTGCACACACACAAAACCCTTCATGTTCTAGAGGTAACCTGCACTATCCAACAAACATCTAAAGCAATTTTGAAGGTATCTGTATACACACCCATCCCATTAAATTCAGCTCTAATGTCATTTCTAACATGAGAATGTGTGAAATCAAGTGCCAAAAAGCCAGGAGCAGAACTAGAAAACAAGGTCAAAATAATCTCCAAAGCTTTTTATGCATACTAGTAGTTTTAGTAATAACAAACATGAAAATTTCTAGGTACACAGCCCAATAAAAGTAGGTATTTAATAAGAGTTTTACTGCAGGGCAGTCATTAAACTTGATTACTCAGCATCAGAAACACAAAGGATGTCAATCCAGATGGAAACACTCATCAGGCAACAGAATTTTTAACAAGGCCATCACAAGCGTGTTTCTAATTCAGAGTAAAGCATCACTGTTCACATTTTCCTGTTTGTAAGCAGTAAGCTTCTCTTTGTTCTACTCCGATCTATGTAGTAACAAAACCAGTGAAATCATTTAGATGCTATACTCAAACCTACAGGAAATACAGCAACTCCAACTGGCTGTATAGGCAGACAGGTAAGGTTCATGCTACAAAAACTGTCCCCACACAGACTCCTGAAGGCACTCTTCTGCTTTAGCAAACCTCATATTTATTTGTGCCTTTCATCAAGAAGGATCCCAAAGTGCTTTCCTGACTTCTTCACGGAAAACTACACAATCCACTGTGGAGCCATCTCAAGCGGCAGGTAAAAAAGGATGTGATAATGGCTCAAGAAAACAACTGTACTTGAATGACTTGTGAGGGAAGAAAAAAAGCAAGATAAACAACATGTCTTACCCATTCCAGAGTTTTCACATAACCGTAATTATATAATAAGCCTCTGGGATAGAGCTCAGTGGCACAGCGCCTGCCTGGCAAGCACGAGGTCCTGAGTTTGATTCCCAGTACCAAAAAAAAATTAAACAAAAATTATATAGTAAGCTAGATGGGGAAGGAGGGAAGGGAAGGAAGGGAAGGAAGATAAAAAAAAAAAAACCAAAAAAGAACAAAAAAGGAAAGAAAACGGGCAAGCTTATAATAATCAGTAATGCTTTTACGCTACTTCAAAAAATCCAGTATCCAAACTCAGATCTCCCTCAATACTATTTTTTAAAGCAATTCATTTGGTTGGACTTTACAAAATCTTGAATTTTCTGTATAGCTGGGGGGATAGGGTGGGGGAGAACAGAAAAAGGGAAAAAGGTGGGGCGGAAGGAATAAAAATAGAAAAAAAAAAAAAAAAAAGAACAAATACAGTATCTTGCTGCTGAGACAATGAATGCCCGGATACACGGTTATGGGTCCAGAGCATTTTAAGACATGGTTCAGAGAGACTCTTGCTCTGATGGCTGTGAACACTGTACTAACCTTCATGTCTTGTTCAGCCTTCAACGCAGCCTGGGCCTGATTACCTCTGACTCCAGAGAGTGATCCACAAGGACCCCTGGCTACATGTGGCAAACGAGCATGGCTCATGAGGCCTGTGGTCAGCGGAGGAGGCATCTGACTGGCCAGTGCCATTGGTGGCCTCTGAACAGGCGCTGGGAAGGTGTTAGTATGTGGGGCTCTTACCAATGGAGGGACCAGGTTAGGCTGAGAGAGAATCTGAGTGAAAAAAAACAAAACATACAACATTGAACTGTTAAAAAAAAAAAAAAATGCCAACTACACCAGGTTGGCTTATCCCAGAGTAAATCCGTGCCCATCCTGCCAGTGACGGGCAGTTTATGGATTGTGCCATTTCATTAACAAAGAATAAACAGGTCATGCTTGGATCATTTAACAGAAAAATTAGGCAAAGCATGCTGTGGCACTTCAGCTGGTTCTAGCATCTCAGCTGGAAATTCTACAGGAGGGACTGAAAGGCTATTAAGTATCTTCTGAAAAGTTGTAATTACAGAAAAGGCACACATCTATATCCAGCATAATCTGAAGATACATAAAATCAATACTAATTCAACAAATGTGTTTCTCAGGAACAAATTCTAATCTGTGAATTTTATCAGTTTTAGTCCTTTAGCATGATCAGCAAAGGGAAGAGAAGTCATCAGTTTACATATTTTTGGAAATTTTTACTTCAACTGGGTGTAGGTATCTTAAACAAAAACCATGATAAACAAAAAAACCTACTTTAAACCTGGAAAACTTCAAGCACTGGGACCCTTCACTTAAAAAGTCAGCTTCCTCAGAAAAGATGAAAGAAACAGGACTCAAATTATCAGAGCTGTGTGGGGAATCTTTTGAATATTTCTATTGTCTGCTTTAAAACTAATTACTACCTATGCCTAGCTATAAATTGCAACAAATATTTTTGAACATCAAATTTACTGTTAATATAAGAAATTTTTTCATTTGAAACTATACTTCTTAACTGGTTAACATACGATAAGATTATGAAAGCAGAGATTTAGTCCGATTAGCAATCATATGCAAGAAAACAATGCTCCTTCTTCCTTCTATGAGCCTACCTGGGGTGCGAACTGTGTAGGAAAAGGCTGTGTCATTCTCACAGTGGCAGGGGTTGACTGGAATTGCTTCTGATAGACAATGCTGTTCATTTTGCTGGACTGGCTGTTTGGACTGGTAGAAGTAGCCCTTGGGAAGAAGCCATCACTGGTCAGTACGGTAATGCTAAGTTAAGTAAGTAACAGCACTAAATTTTTATAGACCTTGTTCTTGGTATTTGTATCATATTTGGTAGTTGATAAAAATTTCACAACACTGTGGCAGGAGAGACACTGGAGAGGGAGAGGTGAGAATGGAGACTAGCTACACTTGCAATATTTTCTTAAGATACATATACATTAACATTTTACACAAAATTACAAGACATGTCTTAAAGTACTTTTTTCTTCAACATGGATAGATGTTATAGTATTTAACAAACAAGTGGTGATTTATTCTTTCGAAATTTTGTAAGCAAATTAAAGTGTCCATTTTACCGGAAGGGACTAGATGTTGGTGTGGTGCTTCTCCCGCCGATTGGAGGTGTGCCTGGTTTTATATCAATGCCACTTCCAAAGGCTTTTAGTTCCATTTCAGACATCTACAGAAACAGAAAATAAGCTTAACATTCCTGCAACTCCATGTGCCTAATGCTATGTTCAGTGTCCAAACATGAAGGTTTAATCTAAGAATCTATCAGTTAGCCTTTAAATTACATGAAATTACCAGGCCAAAGAGGCTAGAACTAAGAAAGGATAAGACACTCCAAAAGTCCAATTCTTCCATAAAACCTGCACATTTTTTGTTAGCGGGCAAATGTAAGAGTAGGTCAAACACATGAGTAACAGCATAACATAAATAGTATACTGGGATTTAAGATGTTCTGTGGGGTGGTAAAAATGGACGCATGTTGCTTTTATAGACCACACCGCTGCACCCATCTGAATACATGCCTTAAATTCTCAAATAAGCTCCGCTAATCCCTCTTCACTTACTTTCCCTGTAGTTGCAATCATGCTGTGTTGCGTGCCAGCAGGAATTAGTCCTCTGAAGGGCTGGCTAACTTGTGCAGGACGGCTCAGACCCTGGGCCTGTGCTTGTGGCGGGGTATGCTGTAATGGGGGCTGTAGAGTCTGAGGCAAAGCAATCAAAGGCTGCCCTGTGGATCCAAAGTTAGGCAAGGAAAGCTGGGATGCTGGTAAAGGTACTGTAACCTAGAAAGCAAGCAAAGAGGAACTGCAGTGATTTGCTTATAACTACTGCAAACATATCCCTAAAAACTACATACAACTCTTTAAATAATTTTTTAAAGATTTCAAATAGAATCCATCTACTAACATACTTCATATGCAAGCATTGGCTTAGTAACTACCTCCTTTTTTAAATGTGCAACCCCAAAATGTAATGTGTGGCTTAGTGATAAGGACAGGTGTAGAGCAACTGTATCACTGTGTGAATATGATGTATAATATTTTTGAAAACTAAGATAGCTAAAACTTCACCAGCCATTGTAATTATTTATTTTTGGTGATAGGATCTTGTAATGTTTCCCAGGCTGTTACTGAACTTATGGGTCTGAGTGATTATCCTCTTGCCTTAGCTTCCTGAGTGACTGGGACTACAGGCACGTGCCATCACACTAGACAGGTGATATTAACTTACAGCATCACACATAATCACAGTACTGTTAATGTTTCTAGTAGTGAGGCAACTATACAAATGAAATGATTATGACTATCTTGAAATTATCCACTATACATGTCAAATAACTACAAAATACATGACACAATTAAAGAAAGTAGTCACAGGTCCCAGATATTTTTAGTGTTTTTGAGGTCTGATCAAAACAATCTCTGACCAGAAAAAGAACCTTGAGTTTTCATACAAACACTATATTTAATCTTATAGTCAATAACATAGTTACAAATTCTTTCTTAAAATAGGCACCAAAGAGTCATGAGAAAATGGCTAATGTTTTTCCTTGTCCTCTGGGGTCCCACTAACTTTTAAAGAGTTAAGGTGATTAGTGGTGTTAACTGGACAAGACATTTGAGAAAATCACGTATTTTTCAATGAAAAGCATTAGTGAATTCATACACTTAAGTTATTCATTATTCTCGGCCACAACCACCTAATGTATTACATTAACCTGTCTGATGGTCGTTGGTCTTCCTTCCTTCACCTCTAACGCTCATGGCAAGCCACCTACTGCATGTATACTCTTACAAAAATTATTTCAAACTTGTATTCATGGATTCCTTCATTAAAATACGCTATTATAGGGGAATCCATATTTTCTATCAGAGGTTAAGAGCCAGAAATAACTGCAATAGTGGACGAGGGAGTGAGAAGATGGGTATTAATGGAATTGAATGAAATACCTTCCACTCCCAACAGGCCCTATGGAATTGCCTGGGTACCGCAGTAAAGTTTGAAAACCACTCCTCCCATCTTGGTTCTACATAATTCCCAAACAATAAAAATAATAATAAAGAAAGTAAGGAAATTTACCATGCCATAGTTTACCTGCTGGAGAGCACTTGGTGACTGGGCAGTGTTATAAAAATTTGTCTGGCCAGGTTGTTGTACTTGTCCAGAATAAAGATTTGAGGCCTGGGTAAGATTTGCTCTAGCCTAGAAAAAATGGTATAAAAAGATAGGGGTTATCAACTCAAAGCAATCTCTAGTGATACTAGCATAACATAAAAAAGACCATTCTTTTTTAAAAATTGTATCTTTGGACATCCAATATCTCATACTTTTTTTCTTTAAAAAATGTTTCCTTAAAATAACCTGGATGTTTTTAAAAAACAGGAACCCAACGACCATGCATCATTCTGGCTCCCACCTACCTGCAGAAGATGTGTATCAATCAGTTGAGAACCTCCCAGTCCTGACGCCTGCCCTAGCTGATGTTCATACAATATAGGAATAGGCTGAGTATTTGAAGTTTGCTGAAAGGTAAGACCAGACTGTGCCTTAGCAAGTTCCTGGTGCTGGACGGCTGGAAAGTTGTGGATAGCAGTGCCAGAAAGGACCACAGATGGCTGGGATAGGCTGCTTTGCATAAAGGCTGGCTGAGATCTATGTAAGCATTAAAGAAGAAAAGGTTGTGTTACAAGTTAATTTTATTTAGAATCCAAAATAATCAAGCACTCTACCACAGAATTCAAGAAAAGAGGCAGAGAACATGCACTGCTTAAAGGAACTTGTTTCCAGATTTAAACCCCGTATACAACAAAGCTCTATAGCTCCAAGGGTCATGTAGTCATGGAAAAAGACTGCTGTCCCTGACAGACTGGTTGTATTTTACCTCTTAAACTATGTAATAATTCTCGTGTTCACTATAAAGCTCAGAACCAAGTCTACTTTTCTCTTTGGTAACATTCTAGTCCAAAGGAGATGTGGATTTATTACTGTTAGTAGCCATATCGCATGTTAACTTTTACTTAGATCCTTTAGCAATTTTCTGATTCCTGACTGTTAAAGGTTAAAATCACTCCTTCAAGGTTTGAGGCTTGACTTTTTTCTTTTTTTACAATAAAGTTGGGTTAAATTTACAAGAGACTGATGTTCACAACATATAATCAACATGTTTAATTACTGTGGTTTACAATATGACCATCACAGCTTTTGGGGAAGAGAGCAGTAGTGACTATTGAAAGGAGAGTCAGTAATTACATTATTTTTAATATCACAACTGTAAGTTCGTTGTTGTTTTTGAGAGTCTTGCTGTATAGCCCAGGCTGACCTCAAACTCACAGCCATCTTGCCTCAACCATGCACCACCACACCCAGCTACAAATATAATTTTTACAGCAGTTACCTATATGGTTGAAGAGAAGAGCTGAATAATTCCTGAGCCTGGGAAACAGCAGGTCCAGCTCCCAAACTCAGCTGGGCTTGGTGCTGGCCCTGCAGCGGAGCGTAAATAGGGATCGGGATCTGCTGCACCGACGCTGGCTGCAATGTATGAGAAAGCAACACCACCTCTATAAAATGTACTGGACATCACAGCCGTAGTGATAACATTCAGGTTAACACTTGGAGACAAAAAAGGATGACAGAAGGCACCCCACACCAACTCCCTTTTCTGTTCACCATGGGGAGCTGGGACTGGTACGGAACACATCTTCGCATTTTCACCCCCTCCCCTCCCACCGTGTCGCTCTGCCTGCTGGCTACCTTCCACAAACTTAAATGTCCCAGGAGTTCTCTTACATGAGAAACTCACAAACAAAGAGCAAAATAAAAGATAGACAACAGTAAACAAGCTAGACCTTTTGCAAATGGGAATGTAAACATCAAAATCCACTACTTCTTTTAAACTACTATGCTTTGGTAAACTAGGGGGAAGTTTAAAACTTTGCTAAGAACCTATCAAGATAATCATGAGTTGGTTATAACTTTAGAAAGCCTGTAATTTATAGTCCAAGACAGGTATAACAATTACAAACCAGAAATAAAACACAGGGTGGAAGGCAGTCTTTTGAGATTTACCTGAGAGAGACCCGGCTGGAAGCCCTGCTGCTGAGCCAGAGATGGTGGAGCCAATCGTGCATGTTGGGTATTAAATAAATGACTCGTGTCCATGTAGAAAGCTGGGATTTGAGCTGTAGACCATTAGGAAAAACAAAGCAGTAACATCTAATTTTGTAATTTTTCACACAGTAAATAAAAATCAAGTTTTATGTGTTTCAAATTAATTAAATTCTCCGAAAATACAACTGATAGAAAAACTAGACACGTGAGACAATGCAAATCTTGTAGTAGAGAGGTACATTTAAATTAAACAATGTCATTCTAGTACTAATGAGGTCACAAAACAAGTGTCAGAGACTGTCAATGGGCTACATATGGGTAAAGTTTCACATAAAAAATCAAAACAAACCTTACTGAACTAGCAAAGTACTCCAACTTTAAATCTACCTACTAGAATGAAAATTTTACAAGATAATTCACATTTAATCATTTTAGATGACTGGGAGATTCTTAGCACACAGTCTTTGTGACCTGTTTTATGTGGCGATGTGTCACAGAGCACCTGTACCGCTTTAACTAGTCGTCATCATAAGCAATATTCAAATGAGCACATTTAAAGTTCATCTGTATGAAATTACTTGCTATTAAAACTGTTACTATAGTGGGACATGCATGTAAATTCTCTAAGATACTTTTCAGAAAGAATTATGTCAATTTATATACTTAAAGCATTATTAATAATGCCAAATATCAACAAGTGTTGGTTATTATCAGTCTTTCTCTGAGAAGTAATAAATAGCATCACTTTTTCTTTATTTTTTTTATTTAGAACTTAGATCATTTTTGGGATTAAATATTAACATTTCAGATGATATTCAGTAGGACCTCCTAAGCGACTCTGTTACACAATTTTCTTTATCTGACTTAAGACGAAGCTGTGCAGTTCCGGCTGGCCTGGAACTTGGATCCCTCTGCCCCAGCCTCCCAGCTGGGGAAACACAGCTGGGCACAACCCTGCCCCACTATTCTTTGTTCTCGCTCACCTCAGGAGTTCGTTATCAAAGTTAATTATCTATTGTCAGACTGCAGGCAACAGAAGGTTTTGCTATCTGATCAGAATAGTGCCCTGTGTGTAAGTTATTCTACAAATTACTAGATACTAGTTTGTCATAAGCATACAAGAAATAACTGGTAATTTTTTTTTTTTTGTCTTTTGGCTAAGATCAAGTGTAGTACATGTTCTTATCAGTTTAATTCATACGTAGGATAAAACTGCCAAGAGCCCCATGATTCAGCTTTGTCTGTGGACATATTTACCAAGACTATAAAAAAATACTTAAAGTTGAAGGGTTAAAACATTTTATCTTCATTTTCAAAAATCTTTATATTCAACCCTAAAAATATTACCTGCTGCAGACTGAGACACGTAAACTTGTGGACTCTGTTGCTGTTGGGCAATAAGGGAAGGCATGCAGCTTAACTGTGAAAAATGACTTGCAGAAGGCAGGCTGCTTGTCTGTAATTGCTGGGGTTTCACTTTACAAATATTTGGAGGGTCTGATGTGGTTGTAGACTTTGTACTCAAAGAAGAGGTAGTGTAGGTACCAGCTCCTGTATTGAGGGGAGGGGTAAAATAAGGGGAAGACGAAACATATTTAGAAGTGCCACTGTTGCTCACAGCACCAAGTGACAACTGGAAAACTAATGCTCATAGCCATCAAGTACAGCACGTCTTCTGCAACTGGGTTCTACAATTACACCATGCTAGGTACCATAGATAATCCACAGATCATCTGAAGCACACTGGAGAATATACATAGGTCACACACAAATACACTGTTTTCACACGAGGGACCTGATGTAGACCCACAGACCTCGGTACCGTGGAGGCGGAGTGCAGGAGCCCACCTCTCCTGGACACTGAGGACAACCGCATGTATGCGCTGCTTCAAGCCGGAAGTGGGTACAAGGCAGCTTACAAAAGGAACACTCATCACTGAATCTACCCATGATTACAAAATTTGGAAAAATGTAAACCGTTGGAAATTAAAAGAAAGAAAACACAAACCTCATAAAATAAGGAAGCCAAGGGCCTACAGAGCTTTTATAATTAAATCTCAAGTTACCATTTAGTTTTTAATCATCACAAAGAGAAGGATAATCAACAGTTTCTTTTATTTATGACAACAAGGCATATGTATAACATAAAAAGACAAAGTGCTCATCTTAGGAATAATTACAAATGTAAAAGGCCTTGAGAGATCTCAATAGCTCCTAAAAAGTCATTTAAAGTTGAGGTTAGATTTCTCACTCTCTCCTGAAAAACTTTTATAAGAGCAAAATGAAAACATGAGTGTTTGATTTTTTTCTTTTTTTTTTGTTTTTTTTGAGACAGGGTCTTGCGGTGCAGTTCAGGCTTGAACACACAATGATCCTCCTGCCTCAGCCTCCCGAGTGCTGGGATTATAGACGTGCACCACAACGCCCAGCTGGGGTTTGATTTAAAAATAAGATAAATACAGTTATTTGCTTTTGCCTTCAGGTGATACACTACCCAAGTAGACAGGTGAGTCTTTATCAGTAGCATGGCTAGGCAACAAAGTCCTTGTTAAAAATTTCCTTGTCAAGTCAGGGCAAGTGGAGATAATCTAAGCCTGGGGAAAAGTCCTTGGGTACTAAACAAATAGTCCTTTAATTTCCTAATTGTCCTAGAGCAGTCTCCTGTTTCTTATGCAGCAAGTGCACTGGAGCCCTGGCCTGTCTAGTGAGCATAAGTGAAGGTGCACTGGCGAGGGCAGTGAGGAATCTTAAGAAGATCTTGTTCTAGAAGAGCAAGGGAAGGGACAAAGTTGGAAGAATGTTTCATGGAAAACTGTAACGCAGTGAAAGATCTGAGTTGGTCCTAATACATACATTTGATCTCAGATAATACAAACATGAATGTGTCATAACCCAAACACTAGTTTTTTGGCATTTAAACACTAGCACGTAATAGTGGAATGCTGAGACACAACACTGCAATCATCCAATAGAAACAAGTCAGAGCTACCGGAAAGGAGCCTGGTGCTGCTCTAGAAACAGCAGAAAACAATGGAAAGGCTTGAAACAAAATTTGTTTTTAACACAAGAAACACAGCTGCACATAAGGTAAAGGGAAAAGGGAGCACTTTTCTAGAGACATCTGCTTCAGACACATCTTTAGCGACTCTACGAACCATAAAGCGTGCAAAGAGATAGTTCATGGAAAAAAACCAATGACACATTAGTGAAAATAAAAGGAAGAAAAACATTTTCTAATTTAAGACACTTAACAGAGTCTCCTTTAAGAAAAACAGAAGCCCACCAAGCCAAGGGATTTCATCATCTTCTATAAACAGAAGAAGCTGGAAATTCTCTATGCCTAGCTCGTCTCCAAAAAATATTAACTGCCCCAGTAGGTTTAGGCCAAAAGTGCCCTTAAAATAGATGCAGATGGCAATAACATTTAAGAACCGTGGGGTTCTATTTTGGCGCTTGCCTAACTAGTGATCAGTACACAAAACTGACAAAAGGTAAATTTCACAGAAAAATTTAGAAGAAAAAAACCTTTCACCAATCACTTATTATTTTGAGAAGACAAAGAGGGGCTAAAAGGGACAAGAAGTTGTACTAACGTGCTGGTTTAAGTATCTCACAGCTTTTGTAAATAATACTTTATGATGGTATTCCACAGAAATTTGAAATAATACAAGGTATTTCTCTGGGGATGTAGCTCGGTGATAAGTGTTTTCACAGTATGTGCAAAGCTCTAAGATCAATTCCCACCACCACACACACAAGGAAAGTATTCAAGGAGAGGTCCAAGGAGCTCTACCTGACAGTGAGGTTGTAGGAGTGACTGAAGCGACAGGAATCTGAGGCACAGAAGCACTGGAGAAGGAGCTGTAATTGGCAGTGCTGGGCCCACCGGCACTGCTGCTGACTCCACTGGCAATAGGAGGTGCTGCCGAAGTCCCTGGAGAACCCTTTTCCCGTACATTTGGAGAATTCTCCCAGGCCTTGCGCGCAGACTCCATCTGCAATAAAATGCACATTTGTTGAAGAGGAGAAGATGTTAATACAGAATATACATACATACACATATGTACAAAGACTATAAAAATACATGACATCTATAGCTTTCAAATTTCACTTGCCTTTGATCTTGCTCCTTTCTCACAACGGTGTGTGTGTGTGGGGCGGAATAATTTAATTTGTTTCTACATACTTTTTTTCCTTTGGTTTTTTGAGACAGGGTATCATGATGTGATTCAGACTGCCTGAGTGCTGGGATTACAGAGAACTTTTTGACAGCATTAGGAAACTTAGAATTATCTAAACATAAACTCCACCATCTACTGGTGAGTTAAAAAAAAAAAACAAACTAATGTCCCTTTCTTGTAGCCATCTGAATTGTGATCCTGGTATTTTTGGGGTAACAATCTCACTGTGTAATCCAGGGCAGCTTAAAACTCACTAGGTAGCCCAGCTGGCCTCAAACTTTTCATGCTCTTGCCTCAGCCTCCCAAGTGCTGAGATTATAGGCATGAGACACCATACCAGGCATTGTGAATGGCAGAGAACAGGTTTTATCTCAACCCATTCAGAGCAAGACTATTCAGCAATGTTAAGATGTTATAAATACAACCTATACATAATTAGAAATTTTCTAGTAGCTATAGTTTAAAAAAGTAAAAACAGAGTAACATTAAAATTTCAGATGCAGCGTCTACTTTATCCTACACTTAAAACACACCTGAATTTGGACTAGCCATAGGTTCAGTGCTTAATAAGTGTGCTAGTAAATTCTGAACTGTCCATCATCTGGACTGAAATGATGATACCCTGAAGCTATTTTAACAAGAGGATACACACATTCTGAAGTTTTCAGTAATACCTGAGGAAATACCAGGGTGAAAGGAAAACCCAAGATTAGTAAGATCCAGTTGTGATCACTCACATGAGGGTACTTCCTACAAGTTTCATTTTTAATAGCACTGTTAGGAAGTCTATGGTTCCTTTAAGTGGCAATTTCTAAAATTTTAACTTACTCTAATTTTTAGAATTTGAAAAAAAGTAGTATTTTACCCTGCTCCCCAAATGACGACTAATACTATTTCTTAATGACTAATTGTTATTGTATATTCAAAAACTAGGACACTTTTATGTTTGCGTTAAAGTCTTTTGTCAGAATTGTCTTGCTGATTACAAATACATTTTAAAATAAAAGTCCAACATACAAGTTAGGAAGTGAAAGCAATTTACTTGTATCACATGAGGTTTGTGGGTTAGAGTAATTTAGTAAGAGTATAATGTCTTTCATGCCAGTTTTGTTCTGTTGAGAACACATAAATTTAATATTAAACTGTAGTTAATTTATTAAGTAGCAAGAAACGCTGGAAAATATAGGAAAACTGAAACTATTAAATATGACACTGCATTTGCTCAGGTAAAATTAGATTTTAAAGTAAAACAGTAACAATTATACAAATTATAAGAACAGATTGAGAAGGAACTGGCAGTAAATATGAGGACTGTGTGAAAACAAGTGCTATAAGGCAGAGGCTGTTATCAAATTCTAGTCTCAAACTTGCATTTTTAACCCTTTTCTAAAGAAGGTGGAAGGAAAGGGACACAAGTGATCAGGAAGCTAAGAGTTCAGAATGAACTCTGGCTGTGCGGCGCAACAATGTAGCTTCCTTTCTTTCTACTGAACATCATGGAAGAGATTCACTGTCAGCGAGTGCAGCCTTAGGAACAGCTGCGTAACAGACGTAAACTACTTGCGGAGATTATAAACACTGCATAGGTTTCAAGTCGTCTTAATTATAAAAAAGAATTGATACCACTCAAAATTACACATAGATAAAAATACAAACCAGAACTACAATATAAAAAAGTGTTAACATGTTTTGCCCATGTACAATGTACTATTTTTTGTATATAACTAATATATCCCCAAATTAAAATATCTGAAGAACTCAATGCAAACAATCACAAAGTACGAATGTTCTATATTTTTAAAGACAAAATTTGTAAGCATTAATTAGGCCTCACTTAAATATTAGGATATTTAAGGTCACAGATGAAGATTTTAAAAAGCTAATGAAATTTTAAGTGCAAATGTGACATCACTCATTTCCTCAGCACAGTACTATAGCTTACAACATAAAAGTAATAAAAATACACAAAACCTATCATTCACTTATGTCCCCTTGTGTGCAAAAACGAAGGACCTTCAAGGCGAGGGCAGCGTACCTTGAAGGTGAGGCTGAACGTCGTGGGAGGAACTGGAACTGACGTGAGGCTGGAGCTCTGCTGTATGGCCTCCCTCTTAGGGAGGGGGAGGGCGCTGGGCAAGGGCACCTGAAAAGGAAGGCAACACACATCACAATCTCACCGAGGCTACTACAAAAGCTCCATTACCCATAGTGCTAAAGTATTCTAAGGGCGGTGCTTATTTCCAACAGGAGTAGCTGATTACTTAACAGCTACATTGTTTACAGTAGTCTGATGTTAAAGCTTATGAAGAGAAACAGAATCGGCTTGACCATAAGCTATACAATGGAGAGTGGTGCTTCTCCCTTTTCAAAGAGCATCTCAGTCACCATAGGTTGCTGCTGAGATGTGGGCTCTGTCTCAAGTGGCTTGGCCTGGAACCCCTGTATTTCAAATTACTCCTAGGCACTGCTGCTGCTGAGCGGCACCCTGCACAGCAGCTCTTTAAGGAACAGTTTCCACTACGTATGGGGCCCACAGCTTCTATCAGTATTAGCAATACAGTGGAAAGGAAGTGATGTCTGGAGCACGTTACTGGGCGCTACGTGATTACACCAAGCAAATGGGTAGTGAAATGACCATGGCAAATACTGTTAGAAACTTGAAGATACTGGAAAAGTACTTGGATCTCTTTTTCCTTCCAAGTCTCTGGATCTTGGGATTTCATATATACTACTGCTCTGTTTGGTTCTGACAGTTCACTTAGCTGTTCAGATAAAAAGGCTGGGATGATTAGGGCTTTTTCGATACTCACTTTGTGGTATTATGAACTGTTTAATGGAGATTTGTTATAGCATGGACTACTTGATGGTGAGTCTTCTGACATTCAAAATATTTAATGATTTTAAGTACCAGTTAACTGAATTAAAAAAAAGTTTTTTAAGTATCAGCTGAGTTAAAAAAAAAACAACTATTAAGCCTTAATAAAAAGAACCTAAAATATATAATCCTTTAAAAGGACAAAAGTGCTATGCATAAAATGGAAGCCCCAAATAGATTAATGAAAAGAAAAAAATGTCTTCAAAAGGTCCCCCAATTTTTCTATAGAGGACATTTGTTTTTTAACACATTAAGCTCAGAATCACCACATACTTACTTGGAACAAGTAAGCAGCACTGTTCAATCATTCCAAACTGATAACCATCTATAATGTCCCTGACTCAAACTGGTATTCTGCTTTAAATATACACTGCATACATACTAATAATCAAATGTAGACTATTCACGTATACAGGAGACTCCAGTAGTTACCAATGTATAAGCCACCACACTACCAGATCACAGAAACCATTAGAATGCTCACTAAATATTTTCTTTTCTTTCTTGTTTTTTGCTTTTGGTGACAGAGTCTTGCTGTGCAGTTGAGGCTGCTCTTCAACTACCTAGTCCAGGCTGGCCTGAAACTCAGTGATCCACCTGCCTCAGCCGCGAGTGCTGGGAGTACAGGTGTGGGCCAACACGCCTGGCTTCATCTGAACGTTTTCAATGACAACACTTTAAGAACTCAGGTATTTTTCAGGGGACAGACTGGCAGAGTGTTACATCTATTCTTGAAAAAGTAGTCACAGAAATAGGTTTTTTTTAAATGAGAAAAGATACCATAACTAAAATATAATTCATCTTTTGAGACTTCACTGGTTCAACATTTGACAACTAGATTGTGACACCACAATTAAACTGAAAAGAAACTGTTTCTCTCCAAGTTTTCCATTACTTGGGAACTTTGCAAAAATATTTAAAATCAATTTCAGAAAGTTGGTATGGGGTAAGAATTTAGCACATGAAGTTTTAAAATATCTGAAAACTGGGCAAATAATATTAATCCGACCCTGCAGAGGTCATATCACCAAGCGAACAATATGTGATTGAATCCTCTCTGTTCCTTAGCTGCACTGTCAGTCTTGCACCTGGACTACAAAAGTTGGATTACGTGACCCCTAATGAAGCTCACCTTTTTAAAACTGCATATATGGGATGCTAAAGGACAACACAGGGAAAAATAAGACAAAATCCGAAGATTTTATACTCAAAATATTAGTTAAAGCCTTTTTAACAAGCAAGTATTTATCTCTAAAAAATATTTTTGAAAAGAATGATCAGCATTTTAGGCTCATAGCCTTTGATTATAGGGAGATATATTTAAGAGGAGAGCAAGAGATCAAATTTCTACCATTTCTGCCTCCCAATCCAAGGACACACAAGTAACTTCTAAAATGATCTTCAAAGTAGAACATACAACCACAGCAAATCATCTAACCATTTTAAAATTTACAATTTTTGTCTTTCAGTGAGGTAAGCAAAATGATGTATTACTAACTTTAATGAATCTTGAATTATAACATGGCTGCTCTGCCAAACTAGGGCTTAATTCACAGCACAATGACATCACCTAATGTTACAGCATTTAGTAACTAAAGTACTTCATACATATATTACAGCTTAATTTACACACACACACACACACACACACACACACACACACACGACAGTACATGTGCATGTGTGTACACACACCTGTCAGTATTGGGGGAGGAACTAGGGGCAAGAACCACATCCCAGGCCATTTTTAAAGAATTTTTTATTTTTACACAAGGTCTACGTCACCCAGGCTGGCCTCAAAGGTATGCTCCTCCTGCTTTACAGCCTCCTAAGTACGCTGAGATTATAGGTGTGTTCCACCATGTCAGCTACCAATTTTTTAATAAAAAAAAAATTGATTCCTTGGAAGGATTATAGTTATCTTTTGCTTCTAGCTATAACTGAGTAAGGTTTGCCTACATGATAAACAGGTATCATTTATTAACAAAGTCATCAAATAAAATGGTGAATTTGTAGAATGTGAGGGCTAAGAATGAAAATTCTTACTAAAATGAGATTAAAAGCATTAACAGTCATGAAATCAAGCCTAGGCACCACACACTTTCATCCTAAATGGAAAGCTGGTGACTTTCACAGCAAAGTAAAATGGCTAGCTATAATTATTTTTGCTAATTGTAATGTCCCACATTGCTCTTAAAACAAAAGTGCTATCAACTATTTTCCTAAGAAGAATTTGAATGTTAGTTACTAAAAAGTGATGTACTAGAGAACAGTCAGGTTCCTGATCAAATCTGCCAAACCTCAGATTGATTACTTACATTATTAACCAAAGTATCCTCCATCTTTGCATTATTAGTAGCCACAGTGTTAGGGAGAGAAGAAGAAGGTGTAGTATAGTCTGTTACAGACTCCTGTGGAAGAGTAATATGGAAAAAAGTTTTAAAGTGAATTAATGAATCACTTTCTAAGGACAGCCTAACAGTTGTAAAGTCTTGGAGCAAAGCAGGAGGAGGAGGGGGACATCACACTTGAATCTTACACGGAGTAACAGTACGATAATATCACATGGATTTCCCCCGTAAAAACGGTAACACTTCAACTGCTAATAAGCTCCTATACCTATCTAAAGATGCACTGCACAGTCTAAGGAGCTGTCAACAGTACTGTTTTTTTTTTATTATTAAAAGAATTCTGTAATGTGTTTGCCACACTGTTTAGCTACCAACTACTTATTTTTGTTTTCTCCTTAAAAGAATATAGATAAACAAATATCAAAATATAAGTTGTTAAAATAAATTAAGATTTTAGGATATACTTTGTTTACTATCATCAATCTCTTCTTTAAATACTGTGGAAATGGAATACTTTGAGTTTTCACTTAGAGAGAACAATATTCAAATAATATAAAAGATTAAACTGGGTGTGATGGTACAGCTGTAATCTCAGCACTTAGGGAGGCTGAGGCGGGAAGCCAGCCTGGGTATACAGCAAGTTGAAGGCCAGCCTGAATTGCACAGTGCGATCCCAGCTCAGCGTCTCTCCCTGCCAGGGAAAGGACAGATTCATGCACCTTCCTTCTTAGTGAATACATTGCATGCTGTGGAGCGAGGGATGGCAGATAGAAATTTGCTGTTAAGCACAGTCACTCACCGTAACTTGCCTTAGTGAGTACAGTTATCCCCTTGGACAGGGTTCCCTGCAGACACCCAAATCTGTGGGTGTTCAAGTTTAGTACATAAAATGGTGTACTATTTGCATAAAATGTATGTGGATCCTTCAGTGTACTTTAAATTGTCTTAAGATTACTT
The DNA here is from genome assembly GCA_004027595.1 of Dinomys branickii. Taxonomy (NCBI): domain Eukaryota; kingdom Metazoa; phylum Chordata; class Mammalia; order Rodentia; family Dinomyidae; genus Dinomys; species Dinomys branickii. The sequence continues at coordinate 20,803 of PVLD010001073.1, read as the reverse complement.
GCAATACTTGATAGAAGGTAAACGCTACATAAATAGCTGTTAAACTGTACTGTTAAGGGAATAAGAAAAAATATCATGCTGATGATCAGTACAGTGCTTGCTTCAGCAGCACATATACTAAAGTTGGAATGATACAGTGAAGATAGAATCAGTACAGATGCAGTAATTTTTGATCCTTGGCTGGGTGAAGCCATAGATGCTTACCCTAGATAGAGGGCTGATGGTAGTTTTAAAGGGATCTTTCATCAATTGCTGCCCCTAAATTCAAGTCAACATCCTCTAGTGCTCAACCAAAAACAGTGACCTGCTCCAACAATGAAAGAAGCTGGCTATGTTGGACTTACTAAAAATTTGACCCATTTCTTAAATTTAGAATCTCACCAGTAGGCAAGATAAAGCACCACCACAAATCTTATTATTAGCAAAATACAAGTAGCAGAGTAGTACTACAAACCTAAAGTATTCCGAGTTTATGAACACATTTTTCATAGTAAGCTACTCAAATTGTCCAGAATTAGAGTAAACTTTCCCAAAAAAGAAATATAATTTATTGTAAAGAATTTCTTTACATCATACAAGTGCACCATGAAATAGAGCCTTCGAAGTAATAACACATACAGATGAAAAATATTATTTCTGGGAGGGGGGATCCAAAACCAGTGTTGCCATTTTCTCATTTATTTAAGCCATGGTCCGTGCATCAACTGAAGTGGTAATCACTGCATGCCTACCTTTGCATCAGTAGCATATTCTGCAGAAGACACAGAGATCATTGTTCCTATTTCTGAAGATATTTCTGAAACTGCTTTGGTTTCCTTTGCTGTTACAGAATCTGCGCTTCTGACAGCGGAGGATGCTGGCTTCTCTTGTCCTTCTGGTTCCACCTGTTGGGCATCTTTTACTTTTCTATTTTTTAATGAACGTTCCTTTCCAATGGGACCAGGTTTATGCTCTTTGTTTTCTACTGGACTCAAATCTGGAAGCTAAAGTCAACGTTTATGACAAAATGCATCACAATGAAAGATATTAACAAAAAATAAAATTTAACACTGCTTTCCTTCAGTGTTAATGGCATTCCTAAAAATTATACTTCAACTACATAGTTACCTTCTGGGCTTTGATAGGTCCTGCTCGTGGCTGTTTCTGCCGCTGTTCTTTAGGTTCAGAGATTTTGTCAGTACACTTTTCTGAAAGCACAGGAACAACTTCATTTTCATTCCCATTTGAAGCCGGAGCACCAAACTGAATGGTGTCGATTCCGATTTCAACACTACTCTCTTGACCATTCTTTGCTCCCTGGTTAACAAAACAAAACAAAATTTGAAACTCTGTTAGGAAACCAGACAAATTTCACATTTCATGGAGTGATCTATACTTAACAAATTGGAGGCTTATTTGTCTCTAAAATAATTCCATCATGAGTTTACTAGTGAAATACTAAAAAAACGTGAATGGGGGCTGGGGATATAGCTCAGTGGAATAAGCGCTTGCCTAGCAAGCGCAGGGTCCTGAGTTCGATACCCAGTACCACAAAAAAAAAAAAAAAAAAAAAAAAAAAAAAAAAAAAAAAAAAAAAAAAAAAAAAAAGAACTAAAAAAACGTGAATGGTAACGTCTAACTTAAATTCCAGGATTTTGAGAATTTGAGGGAAAATTTTTGAAAATGTTAAAAGAAGGGACACATTACAAATACATATCCTAGAGAACTACTAGAAATCACTACAGATTTTGTTTTTCAGCATAAGCTATAATATTGCAAAACTGGTTTTTCTGTAGTAGAAAATTATGTAATTTGTTTTGAATGAACTGAGATACTATTGTAGTTTTATTAGCTTATAACATTTTACTTAATCATCTTAATGCAAATTATAGTGACTCTTCTGAAAGGATAAGTTAAAAGCTTTTGAGGTCACTTTTCATTAACATGCATTCATTGTACAAATGGATTTCACATTAATGCCACTGCTATACTTGCATCTATCACACACGGATCATGCCCACCTCTCTTCGACACTCCTTCCCTCACCTCTCTCTCCTATGCCGTGGACCCTTCCCAGGCCCTAACAGTCCCTCTTCTACTTTCAGATGACCATTTTTAAAAGGAGATTTAAAGCAACTGATATACCAACTGAGATTAACTGATATTGTCATTACATTTTAGAGGCACTTTCCTTTAACCACTTGAACTGATTAAGGTGAAAATTAGACAGTACTTAAGCTTAAAGTTATCAAAGTCCTGGCTCTTCTAAATGTGATTACATACAGGCAAATCACAGCCTTAAGTTATTTCATCATATTAAACAAATGCAAAAGTAACAAAGAAAGACATTATAAATCAGAATCAATAGTATACCTCTCCAAGGAATAATTTAGCAGTTACATAGTGAATTTACGGAGCACATTCTTAGTGCCAGGCAACCTTATCTATATTTTAGAGGGAGGGAGAGGGGAAGAAGGGGAGGAATGGGAGAGAAGTGGGGGAGGGGTGGCAAGAAAAAAAAAACAGGAGACTGACAAGTCAGATAAGGAACATACAAAAATCTACTTTAGAAAAGTAGAAGATTCTTGAGAACATACTGAATCTGAAAGACAAGATCGGTGGAAATTTTCAGGAAAATCAAATACTGTACTTAGTGCAAAAAGAGTAAGCATGGCCAATCAAACTGGAGCAAAACAACTACTGGTAGACGACGGACAAGCAGGAGCCCAGATGAGGTAAATTTTTAGTACACTAAGTAGATACTGTGATGGGAAAGCGAACCAAAAAGCATAACCAGGGACAGAGCACAGCTACAACTCAGATCTAAAAATGGAAGTACTAATTCATATGATGTTTGGCATTCCCAAATTAATTACACTGGCCTGTTTAATTACACTGTCTATGGTAAACATATTTAAGTGTAACAATGTCATTTTATATTCACTTTCAAATATAGTCATATGTACTTAATGTAAATTAGAATAAAAATCTCTTTGCTTTGGTCAGTGATAAAATTCTACTGCCAGTTAAGTATGAATGTACAGTTAGTATTAAAAGAGCAAAATCCAGGATGAGTGAAAACAATTATGTACAAAATTATGAACTCATACATAGATGAGTAATAGCTTGACAGTTAAGGACTACAAAAGAATGTTAATTTTAAAACTATCTTTTGAAAAACACTTATAAAGAAGAAAATGAGAGAAAACTGAGATACCATCAAAATATCTACATTCTACCATTAACTAAAACATTGTACACACCGTTTTCTCATAAACAGAGCTAAGAAACAACTAAGAAACAAATATATAAAATTTCCTATACTGTCCTTTATATCATCAGCATGAAACATATTCAACTTTGTATATAATAAATGGTCTTATGATTATTCATAATGTAAATACAAACAGGTAGAAGAATTATTAAAGGGACTTTTAATATCAAAAAAATAAGGCTTACTGCAGGCCTATTATGTAGAAAATTGGAGTGGCATGTGAGCATAGCGGAAAGACTTTAAAGAAAACCAAAAACCAAAATCCAAAATCCAAACCAACACAAAATACAACAAACTCCCTCTCAACTTCATGTACTGTCCCATTTCTCTGTAGCCCTTTGCAGCACAAACTACAGTCCTGTGTTGAAAGTAACAGGATATATTCTGAAATGCACCATAGGGCATCTTTTCCTTTTTAGTGCAAACATCGTAAGGTATTTACACACAGACTCCATGACGTCACTAGGTGATATAACTTTGCGGGAGCACCATCTATGGCTCATCATTGGCATTCTGAACAAAACATTATGCAGCATTGACTGTGCTCTGAAGTTTATACTCACCCTTTCTCCACTTTTTAAGTAAATTCATCCCAATTAGCCTCTTATGTACCTTCTTTTCCACCAACACTGCTTCTGTCTAAGTTATCATGTCAGTAGGAAGGTACAGAAAACAGTAACTGTTTATGTTCTGTATCACAAGTCTTTTTTCTTCAGGCCAAAAGACACTTAAGTCTAGGTGTGAGAACAGCTTTAATGTAAAGGTTTAGTAGCATTAGCATCACTAGGGAACTTATAAACATATTCAGGTCTCAACCCAGACCAGTAACTAAGAATTTTAGGACTCAAATAGCCCTCCAATTATTCCGAAGTATGTTAAATTTTGAGAAATGGTTTTTAAAAAGTCTATTCCTACCTCTGATGAAGTAGCTGATCCAAACGAAGTTAAGGGCTTATTCCAGGCACTGACTGAAGGTGGCTGAGGCGGACTAATGGGACCTACTGAAAAGAAGCCACAAAAAACATGACCCTCAGTATTTAGATTCTAACACTCTGCCCATCTAACCTTTCTTGCAATGGTAACAAGACAATGAAACAATGACTTCATATCCATAAAATCTTAAATCCCAAAATAGAACCCCCCGTTAATATTAGCTTATCAATAAACTTGTGTCCTTAAAACACAACATAGTTATTCAATAGGCTTACTTTAGAAACAAGTATTTTAAGAAAGGACACTAAGAATTACTTCTACAATTACTTGGTTTTTTAAAAAAAAGGACAGCAAGACAACTGCTGCACAACTTACATTTCTTAGAGATGTCATTCAGCACAGCTGGTGGGGCCACCTTGTTATCCCATAACTCAGCTGTCAGACTGCCGTGTGGCTGTGGAGTCTGGATGGATTTTCCTGTGGCTACATAATCTGTGCCATTAGGTGTCTGAGCTGAAGGCAGCCTAATGGAAGGTGGGGGCTGTTTTGAAGACTGTGACGTCTGTAGGGGGCTCTGAAGCGGTTTGTGGGTTTGGGCCTGAGTCTGTGCTGCAGCAGTAGGGGTGGGGGTGGGGGCGGGTGCTGGTGCAGGTGCGGGGGCACGGGCTGGAGCTGGGACTGAGGCCGCTGAACCTGAGGCTGACGTGGCTGGGGGTGAGACGGCTGGCACAGTTGGGGTCGAGGCTGCTGTGGCTGGAGGCGGAGCCAAAGCCGGTACTAAGGCGGAAGTAAGGGTAGGGACTGAGGCTGGCGCAAGAATCGGGACAGACACAGGAGTTGATGCAGAGGCAAGGGTTGGGGCTGGAGCTGCGGTGGAGGCTGACACTGAAGAGGAGGACGTGGCTGAAGCTGGAGAGGAGGACGACACTGGGGCTGTGGTGCAAGCTGCAACTGGAACGGAGGCTGAGGGTAGCACTGGGGCTGGGGCCGAGACCAGCACTGCGGGTGACGTTACAACTATAGCTGCGGCCGAGGCCGGAAGCGGAGGCGCAGGCGGTGTAAGAAGCGGAGCCGGCGCTAGCGCTGAGACTGGAGCCGCGGCCAGCTGGGGCCCTGTGGGCTGCTTTTTGGCAAATCTTGGAGGAAGCTTAGAAGTCTGACTTCTTCCTTTCTCGGTTGCACTTTTTTTGTTCCAGACCTTAAATAATTGGAGGAAATCACTTTTGTCAATACAGCAAAAGAAACAGTTTATTTTTTTATTACGTTTTTAGTCTTTTCTGAGACAGGGTCTTGCTATGCAGTTCGGGCTGGCCTTGAGCACACCGGCCTTGAACTTGCAAAAGTCCTACTACCTCAGCCTCTCGAGGGCTGGGATTATAGGTGTGCGACACCACACCCGGAAAAAGCAACAGTTTGTATACATAATCTCTAACAAAATCAGCTACTTCATTTACTTTTGTACATATGTATTTATAAGCAAGAATGTCAAAGTTGCTATGAAGCCAAGAAAACAACAACAAATATGTATTACATATTTTTGATATGCAGGTCCATAATTTCTTTCCAACAATTCTGAAATTAAAAAACTAAAAAAGTCTGCAGTTTTACTGACAGCAAAGCCTGACCTGAGCTAACAGAAAGCTACTTGTTGGCTTTAAATCAACTTACACATGCCTCAAAGTTAACGACTCTGGCAGTGTGCCTGGCTAAAGGGTACTTGTGCTGCTGCTTAACTAGTGACTCCACAAATCACCTGGGAAAGTATCTAGTTCTCGGGTACAGGTTCAACTCAAACTGAATTTATCCTCTGTATTCTAAAGTAAACTAATTTAAATAGTAACAGGAAAAAATTTTAGTCCGAAATTTTTTTAGTGTATGTGCTGCTGGAACAAGCACTTTAGGCCAAAAGAAGATGGATCATGACATTGTGTTTACTAGATTCCCAAGGTAATTTTTGTTTTGTTTTTGAGGCAGGGTCTCACTATGTAGTTCAGGCTGGTTTCAAATTCGCTGTGATCCTTCTGCTCAGCTTCCTGAGTGCTTCCTTGAGATTATAGGTGTGCCTCACCATGCCTGGTTCTGAAGGTGATTTAAAATTAACTATTCATGGGACAAATAACATGGCCAGTACTAACACATGAATGTATCACTGAATTAAATAAAGATGGCCTGCTCTATGGCAAATGGCAAGCTACAATAATAGTATTCATTTAAAATTTACCTAAGTTCTGGTCAAAATAGTTGAAAGCTCTGAAGATGGAGTAATTTTCAGCACTTACATAATCAAACAGACTTGATTTTGCTAGTAGATGAAAACCTTAACCATTTGCTAACATACTATGTACATCATTCTTAACTACTGACAAACTGAGACAAGCTTTACACCTGTATGACTTGTTCTTCCTTCTTTCGGCGTTCCTCATCCTGTAAACGTTTTTGTTGCTTTTTCGACACCACTTCAGTAAAACCATCATCATTCAAATTGGACTGGGGGTCTTCAACTACTGTCACCTCAGGGTGATCATCAATTATAACAACACCTGCAAGTGTGAGAAATAACTTAACTATCTTCCTTGTTTCAAATTAAAGAGTAGAAATGTCCAGTGTATTTAGCAGAAAAAAAGAGAAATGTCAGAGATGTAGTTTATAATTTACAGTACAATGCAGTGCTTGTGAACCTCTGGCATGTGTGCTACAGTGGGCCATTTGAAATGTTTTCCATTGGGGATAATAACCTATTTTGTATGCCGTAAGGTGGCCATACATTAGTAAGAGTTGAGAGGATTTCTATGATTTATGAAAATATTTCACAAAGTTAACAATGAAAGCACCAAAACTGTATGTTGTGTATATGTATTTTTCCTTAAGCAAAATAAGTGTATATGTATTTTTCCTTAAGCAAAATAAGGAAATTTCATTGTTTTATTAGAAAATAAAACTATCCTCTATATTTGCCTCTACCTTTGGTCTTAGATCTACACAGTGCTTTTAAAAAGTATTACTTTAACTCATTTGCAATTATTCTAAGTGGATATTACTATTATTTTCCTCTTCCAAAGGATGAAATAAGCTTGCAACTGATTTGTTAAACGTGAGGTGTGCAGTTTAGCTCGATTTACCCCTAATAATGTATCCATTTCTCACAGATCCCTGTCTGCAACATGTCCTTGTTAAAAACATGAAATTAATGTGATAATTCAATGTGGTGTGGCACAGCAAAAGCATCTAGCTGATAATTTTATGTATTTCCAACTGTTTCTGGCCTCTATTCATTACATGTCAGTAGCAGCCCACGGCAGTTGTGAGAAGTAAAAATGTTTTCAGAGATTATCAAATGTCCCCTAGACTGCAAAATCACATGTTAGAATCACATGGAGAGCTTGTGAAAAACAAGACACTGCTATGACCCACTAGTAGGTTTGGGCTAGATAAGAATGTGCATTTCTCAAAAAATTCCAGGAGATATTAATGCTCTGGGGACCACTCTCTGAGAAGTACTGGTCAAATAATGTCTAAGACTTGGGCCCACTTCAGAGTTTAATATGTATATATGACTATTAATTAGATTACTTAAGTGTTTTTAGCTGCAGTTTTATCTGAATGAATGGCAAATAGTGTACTTTTACATGTACAAATGTCTTTTCCTAGAAATTCCTTCCTTGTTCATTTCCTTATCCAGTATTTTCCTATTGCTTATGTTACCCTTCATACAATAATTATTTCATGGTGTGCCAATTCTGCATAGCAATCCTGCCCTCTACCCTTTAATGCTCTACTTACCGTATCTTAGAAACCAAGTCTTATCAGGTTTGTAATCTTAGTGAGTTGAGTGTTTTTCTTTTAAAAACACCAAGCTGTACATACAGATATAATTAAGCATCACCACTTAAGTTTTCTATGCTTTCTCATCTGTATGGCAAGGTAAGATGAGTTATGCAATTTTCTTTTTTAGAAAGGCCAATGAATTGTGTTTGGTATCTTTAACAAAAATTTTCTTAATTCAGGGCTAAAAAGTTGGTATTATTTTAGTTTAAGTTAAATCAGTGTTTTATCAACTTCTATCTCTACCATGAAAGTCTAATTCTTTGATGTCTATTTATAATATCCACTTAAATGTAACAGATAAATAAAATGAAAGGAACCTATGACGTACTTGCATAATTGTTAAGATCAAACTGTGACAGAGCATCTACTTTCTCTTTGGGTTTTTTAGGACCTGGTTTGGTGTCTTCTCTTTTTTTCCCAGTAGAATCCTTGGAATTCTTTGGTCCTGTACCATTAGATGCTCCTTCCTGGTGGTGTGCAGAGCTGCCATTGACAGGGTCCACATTGGCTGTGCCTGCAGATTGGTCATCAAATGGCCTAGAAAAAATAATTTGCAAGATTACTACTTTTAACATGCCCAAACAAAAGAAAAATATCCTCAGTGGCAAATTTCTAAAGTGTAAGATGAAACAGCAATAGGAGAGGAAGCGCTAAATCTCATACTAACAAGCCTTTACGGCATAAACTCACTAAAATAGATCTTCCCAATGAGCAGACCCGATTCTTCCCAGCAATTAAACTTTAGAATTCTCATTATCTCAGAAGCTTTTTACTTTGTTCATTTGTCTATCATATGATAAATGAGCTACTTAACATTGTTTGTAGCAGAAATTTTCTGTGATCCTACTAAATCCAAAGCATTTACAACTACATCGCTCCAAAAATGGGTAGCACAAGAAAACAAAATTTTAAAAAAGCATTCTATGTACTTCTACATGGCATACGTACATTTTTTATTCAATTTGTATACTGGTGTAAACATATTAACACCTTTAACATAACCAAATTCCCTGTACAGACCAAATGTATCCCTAGCTTTTTTTCCTAACAATTTTTAGATTTAAAAAAAGAAAAATTCCAGGTGAAAACAACTACAGGAAAGGGTGTACCACCTCATCTTCATAGTAGCCTATAGAACTAGTCCAGATAAAAGCTTACCAAGTGCCTAACATCACATAATGAATTTATTTCTTCTAAATGATACTTACACAACATGATTAGTCACTACTACTTGTGCAAGTTCTAAGTTGTTGCTATCTACACAGCACATAAATTAGTTAAATATTTCTCCTGAGACTGGGTGTGGTGGCTCATGCCTGTAACCCAGCACTTGGGAGGCTGAGGCAGGAGGATCCTTGCAAGTTTGAGGCCAGCCTGGGCTACAAAGTGAGCTCAAGGCCAGCCTGAATGGCATAGCGAGACCCTGTCTCACATGAGGAGGAAGGAAGAAAGGAAGGATGGACGGACAGACAGATGGAAGAAAGGAAGGAAAAGATTTCCTCTGTGTATTATTGCTTGAAATTTTAATCACTATTACAGTCAAAAATTTATTCAGGCCAGGCATGCTGGCACTTGGGAGGTGGAGACGGATCGCCATGAGTTGGAGGCCAGCCTGGGCTCACTATGTGTGAGCTCAAGGTGGCCTATACTACAAAGTGAAACTCTGCCCCCCCTTAAAAAAATAAAATAAAATAAAAATTTATTTATTTATTCAGTACTTTTATTGTTCAGAAGGGAGGCTCAGCTTCTGAAGTAATCAGGTACTCAATAAACACAATTTCTTTTCTAAATTAACTGGAAGGTAAAAGTATTTTCCCTTATGCATATAGTAATCTGAAAAGCTAACTATATGTAATTAAGGAATTCAGATTAAAAATGTGAAATATTGTCCAAATAAAGTTTTACCAGCTCAAGCTACAAACTGGGAATGTGGTCTAAAACTGTGGCATATCATCCTAATGGCTGCTGACTATGTACTAGTAAGTATATTACAAATACCTCAGCAGTCTTCACACACTCTTATGAATACTATTATATTTCACTGGTAAAGAACCAATTACAAAAAAAAAAAAAAAAAAAAGAACCAATTACATGTCGGGAATGGTGGTGCACGCCTGTAATCCCAGCACTCAGGAGGCTGAGGCAAGAGGATTGGTACAAGTTCAAGACTAGCCTGTACTGCCCTCTACTCTGTCTTAAAAAGACCAAAAAAAAAAAAGCAACTCACAAAGTAAAGAGAACCTAGATTTAAACCTAGGCACTTGGAATGTTAACTGCTACTTTATAATGCTTTATAACGCTAATATTAATAGTAATATATCAAAGAAAATGTCTCAAAGGACAACTAAGCAACAGCAGAGTTTGCTAAGAAACTAAGGAGGGTGTGTGTCCCTCCCACGCATGCAGATTTTTCCCAAGTTACACACACTCCCAAGGACTCTTGGAAAATGTAACTAAGCAGAAGACCCCTGAGACACAAGCTCTTTTTCTCAAGTACCCTTGCACTCTGAGAACAAAGAAATACACGTCAAGGCTATCTTAGTCTTGTATTTAAATTGGTTCTCTGCAAATTCAACTAAGAATTCTACTTCCAGCTATTTTAATGGTATACATTTTGTATCTAAAAACCACTCACCCTCTTTTTCCACTTTTTGATGGCGGGCCACTTCTTCTTTCATTCCTAGGACCTGAGAAATTCCTTCCCGATTTGGGGGGACCATTGTTGCCACGTCGATTCTGGCGATCTATTCCAGGTCTCTGGCTGGAAAAACTTCTCTTTGCTATCTCTCTCTTAGGAGGAGAAACATTCTCACCAGCCTTTACAACAGCCTGCACAGTCACATCAGCATTTTTCTTTTCATCCCTCTCTCGTCGCTCATTGAAATCACTACTTTCAGAAGCTGTTTCCCATTCTTCATTTGCCTGATCTGAAGAGTTCTGATTAGATAAATCTGGTGTCTTATTCCCAGAAATATCCCCAGCAGTATTGACTGGTTCTTGAACCACATTAGTAACTGTGCCATTTGTGGGCCCTGACACTTCGTTTGTTTTTGTAGCAGCCTCCCTCTCTCTTAGGCGTCTAAATCGGGGAGGCTTATCTTGCCTTGGTGGCCGGGTAGGACGCTGCCTTCGGGGCCTCTCTCTAGCTGGGTCAAATTTTCGTTCGAATTTTGGAGGTCGTTTATCTACTGGTATAGGAATAAACTGTTCATGTCTTCTCAGTGGCTCTCCATCTTCTGGTTTAGGAGCTTCAGTCTGCCTAGGGTTCCACTGATTATCCCGGTAAGTAGGCCTGCGCAGGGTGGAAGGGCGAGAAGGACGGCCTCCCGGATCCCTCCCACCGCGCCTGAACGTTCCTCCTCTGCCTCGCCTCGTAGGCTCTCCTTTAGGAAGGAAGCCTGGTTTAGATTTATCATCATCCCGTATGTAAGGCTTTTCAAGTGGCCTATTATCCATTCGAACATGATTTTCAGGCTTGAAAGAAGATTGAGGTTTTAGAGGCTTTTTGTTTTCGGACCGATCATCTCTTTTGGGAAGTTTGCCTTTGCTTAAGCTATCCTTGTCACTTGCACTTTCATGAACTTCACTGTCTGTATCAGTCTCTGAACCCCGCTGTCGACGTCTTTTGGGTACAATTTCAAAATCAGAGCTTTCACTTCGTGTCTCACTTTCTTCTCGCTGTCTGAGGGGACCCGAGGGCACATGCTCTGCTCTTGGCTTACTGTCTCTGTACTGCGGATAGTCTCTAGTATGCCCCCTACCGCCCCTACCACGCCCTCCGTAAGAGCCTCTGTAGCTTCGACCCCTGGAGTAATATTCACCTCGGCCCCGGCCTCTGTATCCTTGATCTGGAAACCAATCTCTGTCTCTAGCTTCTTTCCAGTAGGTCCTGGGGGGTAAAGTTGACTCTTTTTTAACTATTGGCCTTGAATCTGGTCGAGTTCTCTCTATACCAACATCTTTGCTAATGGCTTTCTCAGGCTGTTTTTCTTCTTTGATTGCTGGAGGTACAACAGTTTGTTGGTTCACAGTTTTAACTGCAGGCTCTACCTGAACACTACTTATAGGTTCCGAAGGCTTCTCAGCGTCTTGACACGGCTTTTGAGCCAAAGCTGAAGTTTCTGTTGAAGGGAATTTCTCTGGTTCTGGCTGTACTGGAGTTGGGACTGACGGCGGCTGAACCGGTGCTGCAGGTGGTGATGGGGGAGAAACAAGATCCTTCTTTTCCGTCTTTTCAGGTTTTACTACTTTTTCAGTAGCCTTTTCAACCTTTTCTCCTTCTTTCTCCTTCCTTTGTTCTCGTTCTTCTTTCATATCTCTAAGTACAGGTTTTTTAATAGGACCTGATCTTCTCACAGGCCTATCATTCCCATCCTCCCTTCTGTTAGAGCTCGGCCTTGGGCCCCAACGGGTTTCTGACTTGCATTTATATATCTTTTCAGGTTTGGGTCCTTCAGAAGATCGTATAAAGCTATCTTTTTTTGGCTTTTCTTCTGTTCTTTCTGCTGGTTCTTTTGGATCAATGCACCTGCTGGTTACTTTAGGAAGGCTTACAGATGGCTCACTTCTTTGTTCCTCTGATTTATGAGGAAGGTTAGAGCCATGAGGAACACTTCTTTTTGGGGTAGGCTGACTTTCTAGAGCTGAACTCTGTTCTTCTGGAGTAGTGGATAAGGTCTTCTGATCAGATACTTCAAAACAAGCAGACTGGTTACTTGTATCAGTACGGGGCCTAATGTCTTCCACAGATCTGCCTACAAATTTCTGTACTTCTGCATCACTTGATTCTCTAACAAAGTCAGCTTTTGGATGCGTCTCCAATTGACTGTGTTCTACAGAATAAGCAGCAGTAATCTGTTCCTGGTCCGAAGCAGCTTCAGGCCTACGGAGGATGAAAATGCAAAGGTGTAATCAGAAAAATAACAGTCCTTCCCACATGTAAGTACACGTGAAAATAGCCTTATTCTGAAATATGAAAGAATGGACCTTAATCATGAAGAGCATCTTTATCTGTCTATAGTCACAATAACCAAAAGGATGGCACAGCACATGTATGTATGTGCTCAAAAACACACACATACACACAGGATGAAATATTACATTATTCAGGGCTAGACAAGGAAATACTGTAAAAGGCTACCAAATGAATAAATCTTTGAGCCAAAAGGCCAAACACTGTGCATGATTCTACTTACAGGAGCTCATAAAAAAATTAAGCAGGGTGATGGTTGCCAAAGGTACGTGCGGGAGGGAACTGGGGGATGGGCCAAAGGTACAACATTTCTGGCACTCAAGGTAAAGAAGTTCTAGGGCTCTGCTGCAATAACATGGCGGTTACAGGTGACAATAAAACATTCATAATAAAAACAAGCCTCACGGAAAGCTCTAACTATATAGTATAAAACAGAGGTTCCTATCAATTGCTTGCTACTTTAAAGTAATTTTGTAAGTTAGTACTTTTCTTGGTCTTAGAACTTTTTCAGAAGACACTGATTACTAAGTAAATGTCTACCATTTCTTACTACTAGAAAAATTGTATCAATACTTTAGACTATATTACAATGAAGACCTGCCAGTTTAAGACCTAGTGCTAAGTGCTGGCATATAATTTTGTGCATAGAACTAGTCTGCAATGTGCCCTAATCAATACAGAAATGCCAGAAAAAACTGGTGTCCAAAGATGAAGTGGGTCCAACTCAACAGATGGAAATCAGATTTATAGCTTAGTCTTAAATAAGAATGATCTTCATGGACCTTAAAGAGTTTATCTTTTTTACTGTAATACTCTACTTAGTCCATTAGTGATTCCAGCAATTTATTACCTTCCATCATCAGATTCTTCATTTGTCTTAGGTGTAGTTGCCTGCTGAGGCTCAGCATGAGGATATGGATCTGACCCCCACATCATACAGGACTCAGGGAGAGAAACTGCATGATCTCTAGCAGATCGCGCTATATGCTCAAACGATTCAGAATTGTTTGGTGACCCTTCCATCTGGTCTCTTCTCATTAATGGTTTAGGAGGAATCATTCCTATAACAAAGATTCAAAGAGAATTGAGAGAAGTGAAAAAAATGAAATCATAATAGAAAGTAGATTATTACCTACTATTTGGAACTCTATACTTAAACTGAGTAAAATTTTTGTAATTCATGAAACAACCAAAGTTATGCAACAAGTTGTTTTGTAAATGATCTCACTGTTGCTACTAGAATAGATTTCATTTAAAAACTGAGGAAGCAAAACAAGCAAAATCACAATAGCCAACTTCACTTCACAGGAAAAGTGTTTAAAGGCACCAAATATTTATGAATCCAAACATGTTACTACAAACATTATGAGAATAGTGAAAAATTTCCAGGGAAATCTCCCAGAGCAAGTTCCATTAACTTATTTTACTTGATTGATATTTTATATAAAAATGCTTAAATTTCAAAGGAGCAGTTTAAATATAAAAATATCTTTTCTTTCCCCCCGGTATTGGGAATTGAACTTAGGACCTTGTGCTTGCCAGTCAGGCGCTTACGCCACTGAGCTAAATCTCCAGCCCAAAGTATCATTCTTGTTTAGCTATTATCACCTCTAAATTTTCCTAAATTTGCTAATGATTATTTGGATTTATTGTGTTGGATTTTAAGACTGCTACTTTGTTTTTTTGGCTGATCTGTGAACAAATTTAAGTGTTAGACTGAAAAATGATGGAGAAATTAAAAGCCTAACATATATAACATACAGACAAAAGTCAACTCCTGAAATACTTGAAAAACAAAAGATGTTGTACCATTAACAGATGTTAAAGATAGCAAATAATTTCCATCTCTACAATCTTCAGGCTGGCCTTGAACCTGCAAAGATGCTCCTGCCTCAGCCTCCTGAGTGCTGGGATTATAGGTGTGTGCAACCACACCGGGCTTAACTATTATTTATAAAACTTCTGAACTAGCATTTTGGTTTCACCACATAGCTGATGCAAGTTAACTGCTCTGCAGATAGTTATAATTTTATGGTTAAATAGGTCCTATTAAATTTGTACTAGATTATAACTCCCAAAGGAATGAAGACTAAAAAAAGGGGTGAAAAACAAATATTTAATTCTACAAAATTGTAAATAAGCCCAAAGACAGTATCAATTTTAACTTACCAGGATGAATGGGTGGAATATCCATAGCAGGTCTTCCAGATATCATTCGAGGATCCATGTAGGACTGCATCATTAGCCATCTTGGGTCAAAACCCATGGAAGCCAAATGCTGAGGGTGAGGCTGCATGGGCTGGTACAGTGTCCTATGTGGTGGAGGCGGGACAGTGCTCCCAGATGGCTGTGAAGGAACAGTTGGTGGAAGTACACCTTGCTGCTGCTGCTGCTGCTGCCACTGCTGCTGTTTCATCTGTTCCTGAAAAAGATGTTACACATTGAGATTTTATTTTAGTTCCATGTAGCAGATTAATATAATCAATCATATCAGAAAATAATGGTCTTTTTTGAATCCTTGAGGGAAAAGAAATTTAACAGCAAGTGTTAACAACATAAAGACCCAAAGTTACAACATTCTGCCTTATCCGTAACTTAAGTAACTATTCACTCATTGATTAAATTGTGTAATCCATATCCTATTAATAGACGATACTGTCTATAAATGACAGAATATCAAGATAAACCTGTATCAACAAACTCAAATTTCAAAGAAAACTTCTGTACTTTATCTTTATGGCAAATTAATTTCTCTACTCAATGGTAAACCCTTTAAATCACAAATACATGATTAGAATCTTTTTTAAATCATTACCTGCTGTCGCTGGAATCGTGGTGGTAATGACTTCTGAAACTGTTTGAAGTAGCCAGACAGAACAGCAGGTCGAGGCTGAGATCCTGATTCTGGTTCTGTTTCATGCATCACTTGTGTGGTTTCCTTTTCACTGCGATTACTATCTTGTCTAGTGAAAACTGGCTCCTCTTCTGCCCAAAGAAAGGACAAAAGGTAGTACCAAATACATGACTTTTGCACCGTATGATATAAATGAGGTCTAATAAAATTTCACAAGCAAAAAAGCATCAATATTCCCAAATAGTTTTAGATTCTAATATTGGAAGCCATCAACAAAAATACACTAACAAAACCACATTTTCAGAAAGTTAATTCTCAAAGAAAACAGACCCAAATGCTTCAGTAACAAAAATTTGACTTTTTGTGATAAGACGTTTCAGATTATATTTCCATATGCAAAATTTAATTTCAATACTTAGTAAAACTTTTATGTAAAATAAACAGCCTACAAATACATAAAAAGAGCATAATAGTTTGTTTACTTACTAGACCATGGGAAAACTAAATGATTTTAATTATGAAGACTATAGTGATCACCAGCTAACTTCAAACATACAAATCGTTACCACAGAGAAAGTGAAGTACAGTACATCTAAAAGGACAGCCACAGACACAGAAAGTCTGCAACCCACTCTGACCACCAGAGCTATATTCATTCTAGAATGCCACTGGTCACAATGATAAAGCCATGTTTCTTACAAATTCTTTTATCAATGACTAAGGATAAATTTTAAAAGGAAATTTATTTTGCCAATATAAAGCATGCAGTAAAGAATCACAAATCACCTATGTCTTCTCTACATAATATTAAGAGCACTGAAGATGAACTGAAATGAAATAGCCAAGGAAAAACAGGAAATGCAAATAAAAGTGCAAGTATCAATAAATAAGGATTATTGAAAAGAAAATAATTTACATGTTATAGATACCCTGCACGGTTGAATTACCTAATTAGTGTCAACAGATGTACTTAACGCCAACACTATGGCTAAAATAGGAATTTCTTCATTACTATTCCACTCTTCTCTTTCAATTCCATTATGCTATTCTCATAGTGTTCATTACTACTAGAGTAGGACAACGTTATTTCGTTCTGTTGTGGGCAATATTACTTTTGATCTTAGAACTTTCTTAAGTGCTTTGCACACATCTAAAACTCTAATATCAATATTGAATTTATGTAGACTTAACAGCACTAAAGACTTTATGAAATCTAATCATTCTACCTGAATAGTTATCCATCTGGGCTTTATATCATAAAAAAATTGAAGTAATTTTTTTCTTTCACTTCCTCTCTTTCATTTTGCAGTGCTGGGCAAGCATGCAAAGTGCCTTTCCACTACACTATACTCACAGCCTTTCCTATGTTTCATAGTTAAATTAAGAGCCAAGTTTGAAGGTAACTCTGAATATAAATGAACTTAACTTCTAAAAACAAATTCTTACAGTTTCAAGTAGCAAGGTCTTGTAGAAAGGAAATAAAATTTGTGGTAAAAAATGGTAAAATTTGTGGTAAAAAAATTTCCATATAAAAAATGCAATGGCTACTTGAGAGGATGAGGAAGGAGGACCGCAAGATAGAGGTCAGGATGGGCAACCTAGTGAAACTCTGTCTCAAATTTTTTTTTTTGCAGTACTGGGGATTGAACTTGGGACTTTGCGCTTGCCATGCAGGCGCTTATTCCACTGAGCTATATCCCCAGCTCTAGAAACTCTGTCTCAGAATAAAAGTAAAAAAAGGGATGAGGATACATCTCAGTGCTCCCTGGGTTGAATACCCAGCCCTATAAATAATGAATCTGTACTCCTACTTGGACTTCAGTTGACTGTTAGAAATGAACTTTACTGCAATTTAACCAAGGTTTTATACTGTACTTGAATTCCATTAGTCTGTAAGTCAACTTGAGGAAGAAAAGTAACTTTCAACAAAAGGTGTAATTATTACAGGGTATTATAAACTACAATCTAACAGCACTATAAACCGCACCATAGAAATTTGTATACAGAGTCTACCAAAAAAAGTATACATATCAGGAAAAGAAAAAAATTAATACAGGCTACTTTGGGGCCTTCGCAATTACAAGAGGTGCTCAAAAACGTGGCAATTAACTTTCAGACATTCATTAGTACAGGGAACTGAAGTGTGTATAGACTTTTTGGCAGATTCCACATGGACAGTAGTGAAGTTCCATATTTACTACAGGTAAGAAAAGCAAAACTGGAAGAGCAGAGAAAAAGTGGGCTCTGCAACGAGAGCTTCGGCCAAGTAAAAGTAGGAAAAAGGAAGGAAAAACTAAAAGTACAGAAACACTCCTGTGGCATATAGTGGGCTATGACGAAGGGCTACAACAGCCTGAAGTTTCTGCATTTATACTATTAGGTCTACTCCAGTTCAGCTTCAGAGGTATGAGTGTGCATGAACGTAAATATTGTTTAGTTACATATCTTGGAGTAAGCAAAAGCCAGGAATAAAACCATGCAGCACTATGAGGCCAAGTAAAATTTTGCAGCCAGAACAGAACTGAAGTTTATCTAATACACCGAGAGACACTTCAGGCAGGCACTGTGCCACTGAGCTGTATCACCAGCCCTGAGAGACACTTCAGGTATGTTTTTTCACAGGGCAATTTACAAACATGCCTCCAGCCTATATATTGTCCTGGAAAAGCTATCTCAAAACAATCACTTTTGATTTCAATTTACAGTAAGAACACATCCACAGTGTAACTAACATGAAATCCCTTACACAGTTTATGTAAGCATGAATGAGACAAATACCTTTACTACAGCTTTTCTCACTCTCTTGCTTTTCTGCCACAGGCTCTAAAATGGGTTCTTTGGGTTCTATTTTTTCTTCCACTGTCTCCTTTTCCTTCTTCAACTCACACTCCTTTTCCTGATCTTTCACCTTTTGTAGTTCTTTTTCCTTTTCCCTCTGTTGTTCCAACTCTTTCTCTTTTTCTTTTCTTTCCTTCTCCATCTCTCTTTGTTTTTCCTGCTCCTTCTCCAGCTCTTTCTCCTTCTCCAGCTGCCTCTCTCTTTCCTTCTCCTCCTCTCGCTCCTGTTCTTGCTCCTTTTCAAGTTCTTTCTCACGCTCTCTCTCCCTCTCCCTCTCCCTAACTTCCTCCGGTGATGGTTGTTTCTCAGCGATGCCAAGCTTCTCATCCAGTCGCTTCAGCTTCTCCGCACAAGCTGCCTTTCTCTGCTCCTCCATTCTTCGCTCCTCTTC
This sequence comes from Dinomys branickii, assembly GCA_004027595.1. Classification (NCBI taxonomy): domain Eukaryota; kingdom Metazoa; phylum Chordata; class Mammalia; order Rodentia; family Dinomyidae; genus Dinomys; species Dinomys branickii. The sequence continues at coordinate 1,737 of PVLD010001073.1, read as the reverse complement.
TTCACGTCGCTTACGAGCACGTTCCACTGCTGCAGAAATTTCAGACTGCTGCCTTCGCCTCTGCTTCCATATTTCATCCTCATCAGGTGCCTGCTGCTTAGGGGGGAAAGGGCCTGATCTTCCGGGCATTCCCTGTCGATCTGGAGGTGGATGCTGGAATATTAAGGTAAGTTGTTAGATAAGGATGCAACTTTCTGACACACTGGGGATCACAGACATGGGCTGGGGTAGGGGAAAATATCAGAAAAATAACTCTGAGAAGATACTAAGTCTATACAACAGCCAATTAAGATGAGTTTAACGTTGCCATCTACTACTGACTGAGGCTGTATCTACTGTATCAGACACTATCACTTAGTATTTGTTGAATTAAATAAAAAGTACAATACTGAATCTCAAAATCTAAGTTCCAGGAAAAAGCAAGCAATGGCAGTTTAGAACGAGTACTTAGCAGTAGCAAAGACTAAACGAGTCAAAGGGAGAGACAAAGCCCAAAATAAAATAGCAGCGCCTGAGCCCTGAGAAGCTCCAGGTGCAATGAGGGAAGAGGAACCCAAAGCATCCACATGAGGGCAGTGGAGACAGCATGCCACGGCTGAAGCAGAAATTCCTGCAAGTCACCCTGGGCGCCGAGAACTGCGGCTTCACACCAAAAGATCCTAGGCTGAAAAACGTTAACTTCTATTAAATATAAAACAATGATTTAGAGTTTAAACTAACTGCCCAGGATCAGGGATAGAGCTCAGTGACACAGTGCCTGCCTGGCAGGCACAAGGTCCTGAGCTTAACTCCTGATACCAAAAAACAAAAATAGACACACTGCCCCAAATTATGTTCAAACACGCAGGATGAAAAACATAGGGCTGAAACATGCAGGAAGAAAACAATGTTTTAAATATACTGACGCTAAAAGTTCATAAGGTAAAGAAATCTTAAAAGATACACGTAACCCAGTTAAAGCCCTTATAAAAGATAAAGATGTGATAAAAACAGACCGAATATTTTACAAATAATGAATGAAGACTCTCATTTACCAACAGCGCTGTCTCACTGTCTTATGAAAACCACTTATTTTCTCTGATGCAGTTTCTTTATCTACAGCTCAGACACAAGCTGAGAAGCAAAATCGTTATATAAAAGTACCAATTTGCTCAGTAACTTTTTAAAAAAGCAATCTTATTAAAGTATAATTTACATAAAATGCAAAGCACATTGTTTTTAATTTTAAAGACAAAAGAATGGAAATATATAAACCAGAATAATACAAAAATAAAGGAAATACAAAATTAGAGAGAAGATAGTGTTATCTTTGCATCTGTTAATTCAAACACAATAAAGGAAATACGATATTATACAGAAGACAGTAGGGAATTAACACTGGATGCTGTATTACATAATGTTATCTTCATATTTGTTACTCAGTTATACAGATGATGGCTCATTTGATTAATCAATTTTCTGCACCCTCATCTCTGTCATTCTCCCACCCAGTCAGTCATCTTCCCTCTGGTAATAACTGTACTCTTTGGTTTATTTACTCCCTCGGACTCTCACACTGGGAAGAATCATGGCTGCTTCAGATTATGCTGTAACAAACATGTATGCTCACAAATTGCTATGGCAGGAGGTGGAAAAGCATCCATGCTCAAAGACGGTAGATAGGCAGGGAACCAGGTTCACTATGGTCAACACCCCACTGATAAGCCCTCAAGGCCACTGGGGGTCAGATCAAGTAGG